>JAOEGT010000007.1:1151023-1162652 GCA_025447795.1 Speoplatyrhinus poulsoni | reverse complement strand
GCAGAACAGAATGACTCAGCGTTCCATGCAAGTCAATGGGGAGGTATACGGATTTCACCATAATTTATCTCTAGGGGTGTTAATGGGTATTTTGAGTATATAACGTTAATTACAATTTTTCTCTGGGGGCGTTAATGGGTGTTTTGAGTATATAACGTTAATTACGATTTACTACGATCAATCTGAGGCCACAACAGTATTTCTGCAGCATTTTGAGGGAATGTACTTTGTTATCAGGCCATGCGTGGCAGATCTAGCTGTCTGGGCGCTGCTTAGCAGCCTACACAGCCAAATTCAGTTGGTGACACGCCCGGCAAGTACGAGCCCTGCAGCACTCCATCTTTGCTCCACTGAAATGCATTATAACCAGTGTTGGGCTGTTTCAATTAGCCTACCCTGGGTTTTGCTAGGGCCAGAAATCATGTTTATAACGCAGCAATGCAGCATTACTTGGATTAGTGAACACTAGCATGAGGCCTTCAGCATCTCTTTCAGCCGAGCAACACACAGAGAGAGCGGGTATGACGTGGGAGCATGAGGGGGGTGGGGTTGGGGGGCTTGGGCGGGTGGCAGAGAAGGGGCGTGGGGGTTGGGGTGGGGGGCACAGGAGTGGGCGGCTGATGAAACAGGACTGTAAGATTACCAAGTCGATTCATTAGACTAACCGCTGTCTTCAGCTGCTGCTGCTGCTGCAATTATAGTCTGGCAGGGAATGCTGCGCATGTGTGTGCGTGCGCGTGCGTGCGTGAGTGCGCGTAGACAATTAGTGTTCGGAGCTGCACTGGCTCTGAATGTGGCGTATTTCAGCACGTACACTCTGGAAATGTTGGCCTTTTGTCCTGGAGAGAAGGCAAAGCGTTGTCGGTAGTGGGAATGTAGCCACTTAAAGCAACCGTCTCGAGGCGAACATGCAGCAATTGTCGTCGGCTACGTCGTCGCCATTTGTCTCTGCCTGGGGTAAAGGGAATAATGGCGCAGTGCACTGCATAACAATGAAAGCCTTTCCATTTTGCAGTTCCATCCCGGTGTCTAGGTGGGACATTTACAAGAGAGTTAGGCCAAGAGCCGTGTAAGTAGTGACCACTTACCAGACAGTGGAGAGCATTTAGCAGCGTTAAATACCTTCCTGATCACCTAATTACCATGAAATGGGCCGATTTCAGCTTTCAACCTGTAACTCTTCTAAACAATGGCCACTGAGGTTAATTAACTATGTAGTTTTACGTAGTTACTAAATGAAGTGAAAGGTTCAGGATAATTCCTTAAGAATACTTTGCATACATATCAGCTGTATTATAGCCCTGGTTTATAAAAAGCACACCAGTGCACCAGCACACACATATCTCATCAGCCAATCGTGTGGCAGTAGCTCACTGCATAAAAGCATGCATGTGGTTGTCAAGGAGAAATTCTAGAGAGGGCTACAGGTATAGTCAGCAATTGTAAGCTAATTGTAAAGTAAGAAACTTTTTGTAAAATTCACCAAACATCTCCTCGCATTACGCAAGTTCACCTTTACTTCTACACAGCCCTGGCTCAGTAGATGGCACAAACAAGGTGGTGAACACCGTTCACAACAACAATACCCTTGGCTTCGCAATGCATTTCAACGTGGGGGGATCGGATCTCCTGAGGGAGTTTGTTTTTACTTGAGCTCAAAGCTAGCAAGCGTTCTGGAGAATGACTAACCCTGCCCTTTAACACCACTTGCTTCTCCACAGTGTTCCCTCAGGTCCTCACCGTACCTTGTGTTTGAACTTATTGGAGTTCTTGTTCTCCTTCTTGTTGAGGTCAATGAAGTAGTGGGTGATGCGCTCCTTGGCGCGGGGCTCCGTGTCCCAGCAGATCTTGAAGGAGTCACAGGTGATGTTGCTGATCTTGATGTTCTGGGGAACAGGAAGCTCCTCCATCTCTGAGATGCCACTATCCTGGGACTTGTTTCCTGTAGGGATGGCTCATAGGTGAGACCGGGGCATGTTGGGGCCATGCCACCTCCCCTTAATGCCTCCCTATAATTCACGTCTTTGAATAACAATGAAAGGTTCAGGTTTAGGAGGTGAGGAACATGAGTACAGTGCTCAGAAGTCCAATCCCTTAGACTATAAACAACCTTAGGCATCCGTGAAAAACATTATTCACAATAGCATTTAAATATATTTAAAAAATAATTATTTGAATTTTAAAATGTTTTCAAAATATTGACAGACATGCTAATCTATCCTAGTAGTGAGCGAAAAATTATAATTCATAAAATATGATGAATACGGGTGTGAAATTAAGGCTATTAATTAGCCTGAAGTGGATTGCTTGCTGGTCTTTTGTCCTGTACAGTTAATATTCATCCACTCAGAAGTCTCTCTCCTCCTGCCTAGTAGTTATTAGGCCAAATATAGAGCTAACATTTGCCTGGGTAGAATCGTAGAATGATACACAAATTACTACAGGAATAATTATCTCCAATGTAAAAGTATATGTTGCCATAGAAACACACCCCTCCATATTAGCTTACTAGAACATATGACAGAATTAAATATATTTAATTAAACAGTGCTGATTATATTTTCTCTCTTTGTTAAACAGCAATGAACCTATAAAAAATATCAGCTACCTTACAAGTACAAAACAAATGCTGAGCAAAGGGCAAATACAGACTTTTATATAATTTTTCTTCTGGTATGTCTACATTTGGAAGATGCACTTCAATTAGGTTTTTCATTGCTGTAGTTAAAAACAACAAAAGAGGACAATCCTTACATTTAATAGACATATCTAGTACTGGCTTAGTGAAGAAGCTGCATAAGGCAATCATTACACTGGATATGCACCCAAAATTGAAGTTAACTGAAGACCAAAATAGCCTTTGAATGAAAGCTTTGTAGAATAGCGATGAATACAGTTGCACGGTAAAAAACGCCCACTTGCACCCGCATAGCAACAACGTTGTTTCTGTGCCAGCTCTTGGGGGCCTGAGCACGCAAATGAGTAAGATGCAGGAATGCGAGGTTCCGGAGTAACGCGAAACACAACTGGACTGTATATAGATTAGAGAGTTAACAATGGACCACTAGACAGTTGAGCGTGGAACAGACATCTCCGCTCATCAGCCTGGATGAAGAGAGATAAAGGGAGTAATTGCGTAATTGGTTTGCACGGAGTCTACTCTCGCGCACGCGCCTATTACACAACACTCAGTCAGTGGAGCGTTTGTAGTGTCCTTCATGTTATTCATTTCAGAAAATAGTCGACCAGAAATCTTATTGCACTCACTGCCAAGACACATTCCTTGCATGTTTCACCTACTTGGTAAATATTTCCAGGCACTAACTTTCATAGTGCTTGACAGTTAAAAATATTGTGGGGTTTTTGTTTTTTTGTACACAAAGGTTAAATAAACAATAGAGATAGCATTGAAAACTTGTATCCCTAAACAAGATGTGCATCTGGAACAAAATGTTTAGCATATTTGTCCTAATCACTATATATACTGTAGCTGATTAGCAGGACAGCAATCTTAATTTGGTTACACAAGGACTTAAGTGATTGTTTTTGGGATGGGGGTGTTTTACTCTAAGAACGCAGGCCAGTGTTCAGGCTCAGGGAACTCCTGGGTATGTGGGCACACACACATCCCTCATGGAGCTATTGAGCTTGTCAAGGCAGACTGCTGTGTCAGATAATGGACAGGGCTAGTTCTAGCATGGATCTGACTGTGATGTCAGCACTGCAGTCTCCAGCTAGGAACCACATATACTGCCCTGACCTTTAGCGAAAGGATGGAAAACAGAATGTGTCGTTGTGTAACAGATGAGGTAACATGTTTAATATCATCACCACTGGATGTAGCCTGGCCGTGGAATATCCCAGAATGCATTTCGAATCAACAAGCGGCAATGGCAGACGAGAAAACACACAACAATACTAGCTATACTTTTCGAAATAGTACTGTTATTGTGTCACGAAATGCTGTTTTAAGAGTTTTTGATTTTCGATTTATCAAGATCTAGTTTATAATTAAAAATGTACTACAACCGGGACAGCCATAATGCCTCGCCGGCTATCAAGCGTTCAAACGTGTATACAGTTTTGCGCTGACAATTCCGGTACCAGTGTTGTCATCCCTGAGCCCAGGGTATTGCGCAATAGCCAAGAATGACAGCCAAGAATATGCATCTCAATCTAAATCTGTCCTCATGTTCTTGCAAGACCATTCTCAGAAGGACACTTGGCAAGAAGAACGTACCTATCAAGAACACAAGTGCGTACCTGGCGTTCTTGGAATTAAGAAACAGCCAATGACAATCAATAAACCCATTCTGACTTCCCCACATACAGCACAAAAGCCTGTAGCCTCACGAGACCATGCTCATCTCACCATTTGTTCCACTCCACAATCTGTTCACTAACCGCTCATAATCTGGTTAGAGAAGACCAGGCCAATCAGCATCTACGTGGGTAGTTCAGTTGGTCATGACATCCGGAAATCATTCCCCACATAGTTCTTGATTAGTTGAAAGGTTGTCCAAATGCCTTCTATTGAATGTGATTGACAACAATTGCATTGCCTCTACTGATTTAATTGAGGGTTTTGAGACTAAGTGAAGAGAAAAAATACTTTTCATACAACACCTGGTGTTGTGTTCATGACTAAGGTGGATATCGACAAAGCTATAACATACTGTAGAATACAATTCCAGGAATAAAAGTAGGCTTACATTGAGTCCGTCATACAGCTTGCCTCTGAATCTGTGGTAACCCTTATCAATTGGATCCCATTGTGTATTTTCCCCATCAATGTCACAATCACATATTCTTATGCAATGAAATATTCTTAAAGAAATACTATTAAAATGGATACGTAAGCCTTGTTAACATGGTAAATGTGAATGCCTTAATGGTTATATGGTCGAATTTGCACAGTCAAAACTTGCTTGGTTTTATTTGATAGGGTATCTTAAGGATGAAACCGTCTGCCTTTGATAAAAGTGTCAGGCATTTGAAATATTGCGTTTGTGTTTTGCGTGTACATCCAAGGCCCACTTTCACAACAACTACTGTTTGTTCTTGCCATTCAAAGAAAATGCTGAACATGCTCTTGGGAACAGTACTTGTGTGGATGGAGCGAAAAGGAAACTGCATAAGAATACTCTTTTAATACAGACACGCCGACTTGCTTCTGAAATCCACTCGCACGTCTAAAAAAGAACCCAGCGCACATGGGAGCATTTTAACAGAGTCAGTGGGCATTAAAACCAGCAGGCCTTTTGAAAATCATGTCTTTGTTCCTCTAGATGCACAGGCAAAAGACAGGGCATGCTGAGAGAAGTAGACACTGTATCTTTCTCTCTAGAGCATAAGAATATCAGCTAAGCCCCGTTTAGGGTTACATAGTATCTGCCGCCTCTCTCTCTCACACATCAACAATCTTCTAAAGCAAAGGGTAGGGAGGAATTAGTACACAAAAGGACTGACACGGTACTCTGCTGCTAATTTGCCCATCCGTGTCCCTGGAACAGCCAACGGACCTTTAGAGCGCGTTAAATATCTGCCCGAGATACTGAACTGGAAAGGATCACTGTTTCTATAAGTTCTTTATAATTTAAAGAGACAATGACACCTTCCAGTAAGCCTTAATGTAAAAGTAAAAAGGGGAAGATTTAATAAAATTATAACAATAATAAGTAAGAATAGCAAAACTTGAATAAAAGCAACAAAGCAATTTAGGTTCATTGCCGTTTTGAAAATGTATTTAACTAACTAAGAGACACTCACTCACTCACACTGGCTTACAAACTAACAATAAGCACATTATTTCACTAAAGCACATTTCACATTTCAATCCAAAAATGTAAATTTAACAGTGAGCATCAATGATTATGTTTTGCCTCATTGTTTACAGTTTAAAAATGATGTATGTTGACCAATGGTTCTCTGGTCGTCAATGCAACATAAAAGACAACAACATTTAATTTCTTTAACAATACTGGCAGTTTTGTACAGCATGTTTGAGGAGTTAAACCTTTTTGGAACAGCATTGTTTGGTCACTCTGTCATGAGACAGAGAATGACTTTTAGCGGTTATGCTATGCAAGGCAGTGTTGGCACATGGGGTATATGTCTGGAATGAACGCACGCACGCACGCACGCAGACAGGGTCACAGCTGGAGAGACGGTATTGGGGGGCGGTGATGTCTCACAGGGGAGACGACAGACACACTCCCGCGCTGCATTAATGGCAGCCATCCATCACGGAGACTTAATTACGCCGGTGGCAGAAGCACTGGGACACGCCGCTGTGCATTTCATGTGGGCCTGTGCGCGGGGCCTCTCCCACATGGATGGTGACTGGGGATCAAGCAGTCCTGTGCTGCTGGGTCAGACCTGCCACGGCTGGTGACAGAGGTGTGGCCCACATGAAGTCTCACCACTGGAGCAGCAGAGAGGGTGCAACGGACGGCACTCTTTGGATGTGGGGGCGATGGGGCTTTTCACCCTTTATGCAGACCACAACGACCCAGCGCTCTATGCACGTCAATGGGGAGGTTCACGGACTTCACCCATTATTTCTCTCTCTGAGGGCGTTAATGGGTATTTTGATTGATTACATTAATTCCTGAGTACCTACGATCAATCTGAGGCCACAACAGTATTTCTGCAGCAAACAGTTTTCAGGTAAATGTGCTTTGTTTCAGGCCATGCATGTTAGATCTAGCTGTCTGGACGCTGCTTACAGTACGTCAGCCTGCACAGCAAAATGCCGTTGGTGACACGCCCACTTAAGAGACCAGAAGCGTTCAATTTTTGCTGCCATTGAAATGCATTATAGAGCTCCATCTTGTTATTATTACAGTATAATATATAAATATATAATGGTGTAATCGGGCGTGTAGCGTCAGCAGCACACAGAAACACTGCAGTCATGTGAGCAGGTTCACTGCAAGATCACTGCTACTGCTAAGTCATTGCTCACAGTGAATTCACTGTGATTAAAGCACTAAAGCATTAAAGACATATTGATGACTGCTTCTTTCTAACCTTAAAATTAAGTAATTATACACTTTCAGGATCAGGTAATATGCTTTCAGGGTCGGATAATGCCTATTTCGTGGTTCACAAGGAACTTGGACCTAGCTGGGTTGTATCAGAGACATTATATAGAGGAGACATGCCCCCAGAGACGTTATATAGAGGAGACATGCCACCAGAGACATTATATAGAGGAGGTATGCCCCCATAGACATTATATAGAGGAGACATGCCACCAGAGACATTATATAGAGGAGTCGTGCCACCAGAGACATTATATAGAGGAGACATGCCCCCAGAGACATTACATAGAGGAGTCATGCCACTTAGAGACATTATATAGAGGAGTCATGCCACCAGAGACATTACATAGAGGAGACATGCCACCAGAGACGTTTAATGTGCCTGCTAAATTGGTTGACTACTCTACTGGTAGTAGTTGCATTGATAATGGTACAATATAGAAGATCCATTGGTATGAAAATGTTAATTGTAGTGTTTTTTCCATTCTGGATTAAATATGGAAATGTACTGATATTTTAGTATAATCTGAAGTAGGAAAGTTATAGTGTGGCGTGTTGGTTTAACAGAAGTTCAAAATTGCTTTAAGATGGGTTCCCAGCACACACACGCACATGCACACGCACGCACAACACATTGCATGTATGTGCTTTATATAATAATCTCCCAATGTATACAACACATTGGTGGTGTGACTAGACAATTGAAGAATAATCCTGACTATGAAACTGGCTGGGTTTTAAAATAATCTCAAAAATACTACATCAAATACTACAAATTGTACCAGATCTTACACATTATGACTTTAATTTAGTGCACAAGTTACTAACAGTGGGTCAGCCCCAATAGCACAGACAACCCACTGACACACTTTGTATCTCAGCATGTTGTTGACCACTGAATCCTCTGTAACAGGCCATGCTCTGTGCAGCGATTTTGCATAAAATGCAGAGACTGTAGGCCCCCTGAAGCTACATGCGCCCATTCACTTGCTGGGCTAGCAAGATAAGAGTCACACAGACAATAAAATATTTATGGATTTGGGAGATATTTATAGAAAACTCTGTGAAAGTGAAATGAACATGATACCCGGGTAAATAGTGGAACTATGACAAAGCAGTTCATTTATAAGAGAATGAAGGAGAAAGACTTTGGCCACATGGCTGTGAGCTTGTGACGGGGGAAAAAAGATAACATGTTGTGTGACCTTGGCCGTCCAGTATCTCTGAAGGATGTTTCGGGAAGCTGGCTACTACATCTAAGCCTCGTGTTTTCAAAACCAGGAGTTGGGGCTCACATTACATTTGCATACAAAGCTTGTTGTGTATTTCGTTACATACAAAGTATCTGTTCTATCATTTAAACTGGATGCCCTTACCATGAAAATTATCATTAGTCCCTTTTCAGTGGATGGCAATATCCAGCCTAGACATTACAATATATAAAAATGAAACCTAGAAAAAACGCACACACCAGGCCAGAAAAAAGCATGATGAGAAATGTACCGTGCTGTGCTAGACATGCTAACCAAGATGTGTGTAGTGGTTGTGCTCAGCTGCACCATAAACAGCGGCCATGTGGGTGTAGAAAACACAAAGCTGGCTATTTACACTGGCCAGCCAGGCCGACAAATAGGAAAGTGGTTGTTGTGCTGCAAAGAGCAGGCCTCTCGAACCCCCCCACCCTACCCCACCCCCACCAACATGCAATGATACAAAGCACAGAGTTGGCACACACAGCAGTCCACATTAGACAAGTCCGACCCCAGCCTATGCCATTATTAAAATTACAGCTTTTAAATCAATCCAGCGAAGGGCTAAGAGGATATAAACTGCACCAACCTACTCAGTTGCATTATAAGGTACACCTCTGACAGATGAGAAAATAAGCCTCTGTGACACAATGCTGCACTGTGATAAACCCAATAGATTGCTTTTGTGGGAAAATAAGTTATAAAAATATGTCTCTAGCCATGTTTGGAAAAACTACATTTTGTCATGTGAAGGCGGTCTTGAATTATTTCACAATGTAGTGTATTTTCATAGTCAAATGTGCAGTCATAGTAGTATGGGTGGGGAAAACGCACGTTCCTCTGTGTGCAGCCATATTTGATACACTGAGCTGGGTGATGACTTGCTCTTTTTATATGTTCAAAGTCAGTTCATGGACAGTTCTGGTGAACAAAACATTATTCTAGCCTAGAATATTCCACAATGTAGACTATAATATCTTGAATAAATTGGAACAAGCTAGCCTATATAGGACTTCCTTAGTCCAGAAAACTTTATATTAGACATTTTTACATAATCCAGTTCAGACAATTGTGTAATTTTTAAATGAAAACGTTATTTTAAACAAATAATTACTAGTCATTATGTAAAAAAGTAGAATATAAACTGGTTGGTCCAGTTTAACCCACAGAAATGCCCATGGGCATGTCTGCCTCTGCCTGCCTCTGTCCATTTGCGTGGTGCTGAAGCATAATTGTTTTCTCAATTTGATAACCCTATGTTATTGGATATAGACTACAGAGACTTGAGAGAGAGAGAGAGACAAAACGGTTAACCTGATACAATCATTTATCTATTCCAAGCAGGCACGCACGCACGCACACGCAAGAGCGAGCTATATCCATCAGACTTGCTCACATTACTTCATGAGAGCGAAACGAACGCGGATTGCATGGGTACATCTCCAACCACTGGATGATATGACGGTTATACTGTATGACCAGTGACGGTGCACTGACAATGCGCCAAATATTGCAACCTTACAGTGAAAGGCTATGCCGAAGATGTTCCTCTTACCCTCACGTTCACATAGCTGTATGGCGTCCAAGCTCATGTTCTTCATCATGCCCTCGCATGGACTCAGAGGACTGGTGATATTGTGTGCAAAACCTGGTACCTCCATCTCCGCGCTTAAGTCTGGACGCTGCTGATTCCACCGTTTGCCGCCGCAGTGCTCGATATGTGCTCTCCGTAGACAAGGAAAGACCGAAAACAAGGTATACGGCTTCCACTAGCCTTTTTGGAATAGCGTTCTCAGGTCTCCTCTCCTCTCCTCTCCTCCGTGCTGGGCGGTGCGCTTAAAGGCGTGTCAGAGAATCGTCACCGACGAGTCAAAAAAAAAAAAAAAAAGCACAAAAAAAAAAAAACCGCCGATTTGCGGATGCGACGTGAAATTATTATAATTATATTTTAATGCAACCTCTGCGTTTCTTCAGTAGTTTTGCTCGAACGGCGCTTGTGCGCACACCGCAGCGCAGTGTGTTTCAGTTGTGGGACAGTTGGACACGAACCAGTCAAAGGATTAGCGCCAAATGGCTTCTTATGTAACTAGATTAACGCAGTGTCCCCGCTCCGGTTTAAATCCATACTACCAGTGACTCCCCAGGCCTACTGTTGTTCTAGGTTCACGTCAGTTATCCCTCACATCCCCTTATTTGGGCAGGAGGCTTGAGTGGCCGCGGCTCGACGGACACGTGGCTTTGGCGCAGGTGGTAATCAGACACATCATTATGTGGGGATGACCCCCATCAGTAAATGATGTCACTTAAATAAATCTTATAGATTAATCATATTAATAAGGCGCACAACAAAGGCTGTAGTATAGCGGCGTGCGTGTTTGTGCACGCATGCGCGCGCGCTCATGTATATAATGCTGAAGAAGATACACCCAGAACGCCCCATAATCTGAACCCAGCATCAAGGAAAAGTCAGCGAATGACCTACGCACGTTAACACTTTCCTTTAGTGGGAAATGCTTTTCACCATTCAGAATTATGTTAGACCAGGCTGAATCTGTTCAACACGGCACATGGTTTCACATTAGACCATGATAAATCAACATGACCAGTCTCTTTTCTTTGCCTGTGCAATATACAGTAAGCCCACATGCCAATGAGATGTGCTGTCGCTTTCCCTTTCGTTCGTTCAGGTTTTTGTTTAGTTAGCGTTTGTATTCGACGCCTAGAGGATCTATTGTTTATACTCAGTCAGCGGCGGCACGGTACTGCACCTGCGCCCCGAGTCATTCTGTTTTGAAGAGGAATGCAAGGGGATTGCTGTGAGAAAAAGACTTGTATTGAAAAATATGGTGGAGGAAAGCTCCCCTCGATTTGTCTGAGAGACATATTAGACACATTTAGGCTATATTTCGTGTCATATCTTCAGAATGGTAACAGATAGAAACTCACGTTTTTCCATCATAATCCAGACCCTCTGCTGAAGAGATCGCCATATATCTTGTGTTATTGCACATAACCGAGACTTTGCAACACCACGGCTAATTTGCGCCTATAATTGCAACTGGAATATTATTTTATCAGATGAGTATGTGTAGCCTTATAAAATGTCCCTTGTTTGCATTTATGGTTTACTTGAAGGATTACCCAGTTATAGATTTTAAACAATGAAATGCCAAAAATAATACAAACTACGCTGTAAAAAATAAATTTAAAAAGTAATAAAATTTTTTTTTTTGCTAAAAACAGCAACAAATATATAATCCATCCATCCATCCATCCATCTTCATCCGCTTATCCAGAGTCGGGTTGCGGGGGCAGCAGCTCCAGCAGGGGACC
>JAOEGT010000007.1:1127067-1146020 GCA_025447795.1 Speoplatyrhinus poulsoni | reverse complement strand
TACTATACAATAGAGCCATCTTCATCACCTGCTATACTATACAGTAGAGCCATCTTCATCATCAGCTATACTATACAATAGAGCCATCTTCATCACCTGCTATACTACACAGTAGAGCCATCTTCATCATCAGCTATACTATACAGTAGAGCCATCTTCATCATCAGCTATACTATACAGTAGGGCTGGGCGATATAACGTTTCATTTGGTATACCGGTTTTAATTTTTCCCGTACGATGTGAATTTTTCCACATAGTACATTAAGCTGAAACAACAGCTTTATTGCGTATTGTTCGATGCTAGAAATGTTATGGAACGCTGTTCAGGGTGTATTGAGTGGGGACCCATTAATTGAGCGTACCCTTCTTACAAACTAACGGTTAACTTTATAACACAATTAATTACCCACAGCTTACTCTATTTAACACGGCAAACAATGGCACACAACATTGTGTAACAGTAATAATTTTACATTTACAAAATGACACATCCGGGTGTGTGTGTGGGTGGGTACCGGTGTGTACACTTGCTAGGTAGGTAGACTACGCACCGTTAGCATAACAGTTTGACAGCTAGGAGAGGCAGTGACAGCTTGGAGAGGTAGTGACTCGCTAGAATATAGATTATGTGTCTGTGTCTGTAGAAAGTGGGGAATTTTACGTGCTTCCGTGTTGTTGGGATATTGGGAGAGCAGTATTTCAGCATTTTTGCTCCGGTAAGAGACCTTGAATCCAGTGTTTAATTGCTCTGTACTCGTAATGTTGCTACACCGCTTGCTTTTCCCTTCATATGCGGTGCCTGCCTCGAGAAAATTCCTTGTACCTCTTAAAGTACTAGCTCTACTGCTTGTTGGCCTTGAACGTTGCTAACAGTGGCTAATAACAATAACAGCTAACACTAACAGCTAACACTAACATTGACAACCTTGGCAATGTATTGTCTTTTGGCTGCATTGCCCTCTATCATATATTGTGTAATACTGAGCGCAGCCAAAGCCTTCACATAAGCAAAGGCCTAAATAAATAAATGCCGTACTATACCGTGAAACCGGTATGTCAGCCCTACTATACAGCAAATGCTGTACAGGAAAACGCTGTTCATGTTCAGACTGGTTGAGATGGCAATCCATTTGCCTGTTAAGGATGTGACTGACAGCTATTAGCCCCGCCTCCATGGCAAATCACATTGAATGGAGCGTTTCCAGACTGACTTGCAGAGCTGAGCAATATCGCCAAGGCTTGAAACTCTCAAACACACGCTGACCTGGACCATAACAACAACACTACACACACACACACACGCGATGTCCCGACAACATGATGAGAAGCAGCGGTGGATGAACCAGATATGCACAGTGACAATTCTAACCAGGTCTTCTCTCCAGCCATGCGCTACCGCAGCTCTCCAGCAGGGGGAGGGTCACAGTGTGAAATTATCTTTTTTTGACTACATCTTCAGTAAATGTGGTCCATCCACCTCTGTGCAAAATGCAGGAAGAGGAAAAAAGAGGCTGGAGACTCACCTTGCATACTCTTTGAAGGAGTTCTACTTTACGGAGCACAGAGAATATGCATTCGTGGAAGTTCGACTGAAACAGGATGCAGAACACGCGTTCGGAGAAGTTGGGTATTTGCGACAGCTGATGGAGGAACCTGGGTCACAGGATCAAGAGGTGACAGAAGCAAAAACAGGCCGTGTGGATTTCTTCAAATGCTGTGAAATTGGAGAATGTACATGGAGAGTGTGCACTTACTGCTCGGGCTTGTCCAGTGGCTTGGAGTCTTCTTTGTCTTTAGCTGAATTCAGGTGTTTTTCAATCTTCACCATCTCATCGCCCTGCGCTCGCTATCATTTGAGAAACAGCGTGAAGGTTACTAATCGCTAGAGCGTGAGTAGCATAGTGGAACTAAAGAAAGAAGTTAAACACCCTACCATAAAAAAAAAATGGCGTGAATAGTGAGAGCTTCAGACACTGACCGCAGAACACAATTGAAGAAAAACACTGGATATATTTATTTATACATAAGGTCTGTGGTGGCTTGTAAACAGTCCTTGAAAATAATGTTGAAAACTTAGACAAATAAAATAATTCCACATGTCAACATGGTAGTTTAAGATGAACCAAAATGCAAAAAATGTTTATGACTGGAACCTACATGATATTTTAAATGTGGCTCAGTTAGCGAATTTGACATGATGAAAGTGACTTTAATAAAATAAATAACTAAAACTACATGATCACATAAATACAAAACATCACGTCATATGAACGTAATGCTATGAATCTTGCAGAAACAGTGACAATGTTTATTATTAAGTATATCGTTTATTGCCATAGAGCCCAGTTAGACGCCATAGCAATACCATGAGTGCCATTCTCTTTCAACTTCCAGCCAGCTAACATGTGTACGCTGCATAAACACACAAGGGGATTAGAACACCAAAGAATTGTACAACAGCCCTTCAGCTAGTATGAATTCCTTCTTATTACAGTGCTGTCAGGGTCTGGACCACAGCCTTATACAAGGTGGTTTAAAAAGAAAGGCAGGCCAGCAATGTTTCTGAAGGGACTGAGACAATGGATGTCAATGTGGCTGACGCAGGCTGGTGAAAACCATAAAACTCTCCAGAAGAAAAGAAGAAAAAAAAAAAACACAAACGGTCGCCCCATCGGACATAGAGCTGAAGTCAGAGCATTGGAGTCTCTCTCTCTCTGCCCTGGCACGGAACCTCTGAGAACATCAAACGCCAGCATCAAACACACTTAGGGCCCGATTAGTATTCTACACACCGCTGCATTCTGTCAACGAGTGCAAGCTCTGCTTCGCCTTCTCCCAAGATGTTTTCATGTGTAAATATATTTAACACAAAGCAGACCCTTTTCAAAGGGCACCAGTGGAACCCAGCAATGTGTGGTGTAATTGGGGACAAGTAGGCATTAGCGTGTGATCTTTGACTTGTTGGGGCATGTTGCTCCGGTTGTTACCGTGAGACACACAGTCCCATGTGGAATATCCACTGCAACCAAAAGTAGATTGATACTTAGGATGCCAGAACACTACCATAAGGCCACGTGGTATTCATTAGCACGGTTCCCAGTGTAAGCCTAAACAGCACCAGCCAGCATTTAATCCTTATTTATGTCACTCAATTTCCACTGAAACAACATTTCTGCGATTCCGTTTCGCATCGTGTTGCCAACAACATGGCTTTGAATGGACGGAACTATTCTCTCTGCCCTGGTTTGTAAACATTTCGACTTGAACCTGGCATATGGCCTGGTGTTGGCCCTTGCCACCAGTATGTGTCTCGTGAACCTGCGGTGGGAAATAAACCCGCATGGTGTTTATAGCCTTAGCACTAGATGCAGTTCTTAAAGACTGGATGCAGATTATATCTTGTGATATTAGAGGGGAGGGAGACCCTCTATCAGCATGAACTGGCTGTGGCTTAAATGTCCAAAGAGCAGTTATAATCCCACAGCTCACAGACTGAGTGGCTCTATCAGACTGTGTGTGTGTGTGTATGTGTGTGTGTGTGTGTGAGAGAAACACAAACATAGTGAATGAGGGACAGAGCAGTGAGTAGTAGTAGTGTGTGTTCTTGCTCCTAGCGAAAGCAGCGTGTGAGGGTGTAACCATTAGAAGCCCCCTACTCATTCCTAAAGACAAGCTGGCTGCGCTGCCAACTGTGGTTTAGGGGTCTGGAGACCCACAGACAGGATGGAGTCTCGCAACACAAAAGAGAAACAATTTGGCTCCTTGACTCAATAACACAGCCCAAGGCTATGAGGAAGAGAGAGAGAGAGAGAAGAGTCTGGGGGTGAGTGGAGAGGTTGGAAGTCTTTTGATCCACACTTATGACACATCGGCTCAGAACTACAGCGCGTCTCGAGCTTCAGTCTCAGTCCCATGATCAACGTTATTAATACGCCTCTGGCCCCCAAAAGATCCAGACCTGAGCCGTGTGTAGCCATGCCAAAGAGCCAGTCTCAGGAATTTACACAGCACCTCAAAAGCGCCTTGTCGCCGTGTCGCCGGGGGGGGGGGGGGGGGGGGGGGGTTATGGGGCTCTTTTCACGTTATGTGTCCTCGCAGCTCTGCAAGGTCTTGAGGTATTTCTGTTGACACCTATCATTAGAGTTTGATGAATATATATATTTGCTGCATGCGTGGAGCCCAGCATAGGCAGAATTGAGTTATATTGGGATACAGCGATGACAGCCCCGTAATTCATTTCATGCTAATGTTATACAGTACAATGAGGTCATTTCACTTGGCAAAATGCCGCATAGTGTAAACATGAAATCTAGATACTCTTTTCTAAACCACACCAGCGCATTTTCATTTTATTTAACAAAAAATGCTGTGCAGCCAGCAAACATAGGGATTCCTCTTAACCTCGCTCTTCTGAAAAGGGGTATTACTGCACAGTATGCTGAAATAAATGAGATTCAATGCAAAGAATGTGTGTTTATTATGTGGCGCGTTAGTTGGTCCTGTTCCAGGCCAGCAGACAGACGTACACAGGGACAGCTGTCGCCAAACAGCACACATACCAGGAGGGTTCTGCGGTTTGCCTGTTTGTTTTGGTGTCTAATGCACACTTCCTTTAGCTAAACCTTTCAAGTGGAACGCAGAATATGAACTCCAGAAAGCATGTGCACTGTGCACGGGCCTCCCTAACCGACACTTGCGCTGTTAATAAAAAAAAAAAAAAACACAACAAAAACATTCATTGAGACTATACAAACAGCTCCAGTGTCTGTAATTAATAGAGGGTTTTCTCTGGGCATCAAATTCATCTTTCACTGGTCTTGGAGAAGGTATTTTTCTGATGGATGGGAGCGGTGTTTTGTGCATTTAATGGCTAGGAAAGTGCCAAGTAATTGCTGTTGTTCTTTTTGTTATTATAATAACTTTACTGGCTGTTATTCATGAATTAAATTAGATGTGTAACCATAAATCACACAAGTTATAATAATCAAACCAATCCAAAATTACAGTCATTTCAGTGTAAGCCAAGTTCTGTTGTTGAAAAAGAATTTTGCGGGCTTAGACCAAAGCTCACATTTTATCAACAGTTTCTCTGTTTGGATTTAGCATCACATTCAATTATTTGACTCCTCTGGGGTTGTGTTCTCCTTATTTCCCACTATATTCAACACAATGAATGAAAAAGGCTATTAATTACTGTATGGCACCGTGACCTTTCCGCTGTAGGCCTATACGTAATGGATGTCGGTGTACTTACGTTCTCATAAAGAGCCTGCAAAGTTTCCAGGTCCACAACGTTGTTGTCCATATTTAGGATGGCTGGGGAGAAAGAGAGCAGGGTGCACAGCGGTCACGGTAATGTTAACACGTTAGACAGCACAGGCGTGAAAAGAACATCACAATAAAAGTCAGAGCCAAGCCATCTAAATGTATGGCAGACAGACATGCTTACAGTATAATCGCTGGATCATAATAATACCTTTCATGGCTGTGTTGGGGACAAAGTATGCATTACATTTAACATACAGCAGGTCAGGTATGCCTGCAGTTGTATAGTTATCAAGCGTGCCATGCAAGAGGCCGCTAATCGAAACGTAAACACGGAGGACTTAGAAATCTGTCAAAGGTACTGAAGTCCGTGTTTGAACTCCGGTGTTTGAATTCCTAGTGTCGCCTTTTTGTCTCGGAGTGAGGACCCAGCGCCTACAAGCATTAATCCTTTGAAAGTAAACGTTTAAAGACAAAACACCGACAGGAGGATCTGTGGTGTTTTGCCGTACGTACTTGCACCCAGGAAAGCACTCGTCACCTTTAACTTTAAGTATGCCTTTCACCATACAGCAGGCGTCCAAATTACTCGCGTCGTTTTGATCTGCTGATTTGTATGGCTGAGGTGGGGTGATAGATGATAGATGATATGTTGCTATGTTTGAGTTTACTTTGCATTCTCGACACGACCAAACCTTATAAAAGCTTTTCAATCAAAGTTATGACATCAACTTCAGAATTAGCAACTAGAAAAAAACAAAAAGAAAAGAAAAATTTGAGACTACAAGTGTTTGACATAGGATCAGTGGAACAAAGTGTGATTATTATGGGCAAATACAGTATGGTATCTGTAGTTATGTAATACTATATGTTTGAGTTGAGGTCGCGCCAGAATTTTCTTTTGTGCCTTTATTTATGTTACATTATTATATGTGACACAAAGATATGCCACTGCATCTATGTACATATACACTATAACAGACAACTGCTGTCAACATTGTATAGCATTGAAAATAATTGTCATTTAAAAAACATTTCGCAAACTGCAGTGAAGGTCTCGACCCAGACTTTGAGAGCCACTGTTCTATGTACTATAGTCACCCCCCAATGGCATTCTCCCCACCACCACACACTAACGTTTTACCACTCTCTCTTCCTCACAGCAACCACAGAAATAACCTGACTTCATTATTTCCTCCTTATCCGCCCCCTCCTCTCTCATTCTCTCGCCCTCTCTCTCTCTCTGGTAATCATTTGGTTTTTATTAGTGTCTTAACCAGACCCTGGCTGTATGGGGGTGTTAGCAGGCAGCGTGGAGAACCTATGAGATAGTCTGACACAGACCTCTTTATGACTGGGGGGGAAGAAAAACAAAACCCCTGCTCCATCTGCCACAGAGACTTAATGCTAAGCCCCACCTCCGGACGGCGCCTACAACCACCGTCCCTATGCCATGACTGGCGTTCCGAAGCCTCAAACTCTGTGCGCACGTGCTCGGAAGCGTTTTATGAAACACAAGGTCTGGGCACAAAACGCCTGCTGTGATGGAAAACAAAAATGATGACTTGTCCCCGAAAATATCCTACAGTCAGTAAAACAGACGCAATCCAATTCTGTGATTCAGACAATGTTTTCCCTTTTTTGTTAGATGTTGAACTTGAGGAGCTTTAAAATGATGTGGCCCCTTGATGTGTTAGTCATTGTCTATGATCATTAAATCAAGGGAGAGGATACAACAATGATTCACTACACTGATTGGGATAATAACAAAGTCATGGGTGAATCTATACTTGATGATAGGTAATTATTGTCTGATTTTGTAATCAGCTCAAAAGTCGCAATTGTGCAGGCAATCGTGATACAGAAACAACAAAAAAAACAAAACACTTTTGTGAAATAATCAAAGAACCAATGTAATCCTGACAATGGAAATAACTATAATTTCATGTACATTAAACAATTTTTCCAGCTCACAGCCCTCTATGGAAGAGTTACTTGTGCACCCCTTCATAAGGAAAGCAAAACAATTGCTCTGACACCAAACCCACTGAGAGTCCCATTCCTTAGATACAGTATACTGCAGCTTCCAATTACAGGTCATTCTGTGCTATGGTGTAAACTGTCTTAACACAGGAGATGGATTGCAGTGTTGATGAGAATGGCCCCCGGTTACCCCCACCCCCCCCTCTCCCTCTCTCTCCAACCTGAGATTCACACAGAAGACCAGGATCTGAGAAGATCCCAAACTCAGTGCACAAGGTGCTTTGAAGACTGTAGACAAAACAACAACGCACTGTTTATTGGTACGAGTCTATGCGCTATACCAGCCGTGGTTTCTGCGGTAGGCATTTAATTGGACGTAATCTAGACCACATCCATGGCTAGTGATAAACGCTCGACATGGGAATGTACAGGAGTTTCCCCTTGAATGGTGCGGGCATAGCAGATGACTGTTTAGACACATGCATGAAGGATTAAGATTGTAGAGCAATCAGAGTGTTACTAAAACAGGAAAGCGGTCATCTCCATCAACATCTCACGAGTTACTTCACTTAAACAAGACCGGTTGATGACAAGACATCAGGCAAAGACACAATGGGACGTAATGCTCTTTAAGTGCAGCATAACGTCTGCTTATCTAAAATGAGAAAACATGTGGGGGGTGTCAAAAATACTTGCCAACAATGCAATTGTAATCAAGTTTAAATAATCTTTTCCTATGTAGATTGAACAATCTGTACGATTGCAACCATTAGAAATACCAGTGATAATACCAATACAGATGTGATATACTGCACAGTACAAGCATTGTATAATGAACAGTGTTGGGCAAGTTACTCAGGAATTGTAACTGAAAAGTTACTAGTTATTTATTTAAAAAAGTAATCATATTACTTTACTATTACTCTGTATTAAAAGTAATAAGTTACATTACTATATTACTTTCACAATCACTACCCTGTCTCGCCCCTTACGAATAATGAGAATATGTGTAGCCAGCTCATTTTAGAATTTTATTTTATTTTATTATTATTTTATAGAACTTTATTGGAACAATAAATTAACCTTAGGAGTCAACAATCAGCCAAAGTGAAAACATTGCAGCCTCTCAAACCAGATGATTGGACAGGTTTGTTCAATTAGCTACCCTAAGTTTGTTACAACCAGAAATCTTGTTCTTCTAACAGTAATGCAGCATTACTTGGATTAGTAATTGCAGTAGTTACACTACTAGTTGCTGAAAAAAGTAATATTGCAGTAACTAGTTACTAGTAACTGCCCAAGTAACTAGTTACTAGTATCTAGTTACTGCCCAACACTGATAATGAATGTGTTTACTGGAACATTTGCAATGGAAAATGTACATTCATTTATTGTACTGCATTTGTTTTTCTAATAATGTTTTTAAGCCACTTAAGCTGTTAGACAACCAGTCTCATGACAAAAACTGCTTGCATGATAGCATGATTCAACTGACCACTGCGGATGTCCTTCATGTCCAGGTGAATGCTGGACATCAGAATCCCCACGGCTTGGGAACGCTTGTTACTTAACAGCTTTACCACCTGAGAGAGGAGGAGTTTACGCACAAGCGCGCACACACACACACATACACACACACAGAGAGAAAGACAGTCAGAGGAAGAGAATGGAGAGACACAGCAAATGAGAAAGAAGCACACACATGGACAGATAGTCACAGACACATTAAACATGATATCAAGTTATAAAAAACATGAACTTTACTGGGTTTTATAAGGCACGAAATGTTAAGCAGACATGAGAATGATTACCCTGTCTAGCTGAATTACAATGACAAACCAATTAGGCATTTTCTGAAATCGTTCCCATCTATAAATATGGGATGACTTCCTGATTCCAAACAGCAAGAGGTTAATTTACCATATAGAGAATGAGCTTGCATATTCACACACACAGGTACTGAAGATTAATATCCACTGTGGTGATACATTCAATTATCAGGGTGATTCTAAATGCCGTGTAAAGAGTCACCCAACACGATCAAAGCAAGGCGACATTTCAAATATTAACTGACGTCTGCTGAACAATAACAGCTCCCACGGGCCACGCATCAAAGGCTCAAATAATAAGCCAGCGTTGTTATCATGCATGACAAACAGTATCCAGGACAGGCAGGCTACCACAGTGTAGCCGAGTAAGCACAACCGGGCACCGAGCGGGTCCGGGGAAGTGATAGGAAACCCTAGACTACCACGTTCCAGACAGAACGCTTCCATCCAAATCAGATCACACAGACCACAGACCTCTCAAACACACATGAAGTTAGAGCCACTGAGCCAGCCAACTTCCCAGCCCAAGCACAGCGAGAGAGAAAGGACCTTTTGCTGATATGCCGCTGTGTGGCTTCCCCCCCACCTCCCCCTGAAAGTGCCACACGTCAGGCGGTGATGGGTCGGTGAGTATCGGTTAGAGCGCGTCTCGTCACTCCTGCTTTGTCAGTTGATGTTTCACACACAGAGACAGAGCTCTGTAAGTTATGTGGCCAAATACAATACACTAGCATGGATCAGTATGGCATGCTAAACAACATTTAGCATTCCAATATCAGAAGGCGTAATGAAACCCAGAAGAATGGAACCACTTAAATGATCGAAATATCTAATTATTTGTGCAACAAACACTGTGCTTTAAGACAATAGCGTTTTGTAAAAAACAACATTGAATGCTTCAACAAATACCGCATTTTTCTTATTTAAAACATGTGCGTTTTTGCTTGGTAGACACATTTTTCAAAAAACTAGAAGTCACGTTGATCTTCTAATGTGATTGCATTAGTCAGTCAGATGATTAATACACTCTTTTCAACATTGGCCAGTATGGATTTTCACAATGTCTGATTCACACAAGTGAGAAACCAATCCCAGGAGATACATTTGTTCTCTCTAAGACACAAGCAAGAAAAGATCATCAGAACAGCATTTGATTTTTAAAGGAGGCTCTCGTGTCATGATGAGCGAATGAGTTAACAATCTGGGAACTGGATGTCTATTATCCCAAAGCGTTCCTCATCATTAATTAAACCCATACCCTGTTAGCTCTCATCAGGAGTTCATGTCTCATCTAATCTGTTCTAATTACAACTCTTACTCTTTGTAAGAGATATTACTGTATGTTACTGTATTCATAATCATTTCATGGGTGGACTGGATTGGTTTTTACTAATCCCAGTGAATCAATTATTATATAAATAAGCATGTCCATCAGTAGGGGCACCCCACATGATTACCCAAATCATTTAAAACATGTACACATATGTAAAAATATAAGGAGTCAAATGTATATTGGCACATGGTACAGTAGTCACATCTAACCTAACGGTCAATACAGTAGCAAAACCTAACACAATCTCCAATAGTTTACACTAGGGATGGCACCAATACGATACTGATATCGGAAATCCGTCCGATTCTGACTTGGATAACTGGATCGGTATCGGTGACAATTAGACAGTTGTAACCGATCTATGGGGCTAATCCAATTTAATTACACACGTAAAAGTAAGGTAATGGTGCTTTCATTGTCACATACATGTACAGTAGTGAAATTCATTCTCTGCATTTAACCCATCCCTCAAGAAAGCAGCGTAGGTCTAGTGTCAACCATCAGCAATGTCTAACCCAGGCCAGACTATCAGCAGCAGGTTTAAGTCCTAAAATACAGACTGGCTGTCATTTACTTTGCAACTTAACGTAAACCAAACCCCTCATACTAATGCATACATCAATGACAACATTTTAACATTTCCTTATACCCGTTTTATTATGTTTTACAGAGGTAGGAAAGCAATGTTCAAGCCTTAAGGTTTCTTACATAAAACATGATTCCCAGTCTATTCCTCAGTCACACTGAGGAATACAACTTCATTCAACACTGGAATCGGAATTCTGTATCGGCCAATACCCAAAGTACAGGTATCGGTATCAGGACTGAAAAAATGTGATTGTGCAATTAAAACACAAATGTTACATTTGATGCATGTTACAGATAGTATAATCTAACCTAATGTAACTAAGATTCACATTCAAGAGACACTGCTTGTCGATCTTCTTTCAGCTCCAGAGTTAAGAGGTAACACAGGACCTCAAACTTCTAATACCTTTGAATCAACTAGCCCAATGAGGAACCACACACCAGCAACATGTTGGCCCAGTGGATCGCCTTACAGCAAAAAGGTACTGTGTTCAAATCTATCTTTTCTATGTGGAGTTTGCATGTCGTCTGCGTGGGTTTCCTCCGGGTGTTCCGGTTTCCCCCACGATCCAAAACAAATATGTTAGGTTAACCCTCCAGTCAGTACCTTGGTTACACTGGTTCCAATCTGGAGTTGGTCCCTGGGTGCTGCACAGTGGGTGGCCACTGCTCCCTTGAGGGATGGGTTAAATGCAGAGAACAAATTTCGCTACATGTATGTGACAATAAAAGCACCTTTCCCTTTTAGCACTGTAGCCATGGTGAAATGGCCCTCTGTATGTCCCGTCTTACGGAGGGAGGCAGCTTAGTTTGAAGAACAGGGCAGGGCCAGGGCGGGGTTTTAAGACATCTGACATTGATATTAGTCTTCGGCCTTCACAGAGGCTACTCCAGTTTAGGACTGACATCAAGTCAGTTCTCTAGTGGTAGCCGTTGGCACAAGGTATGTGGCTCCTTTCAAGAACGGAACAGACTCAAAGAGGAACAAGTAGTTTAGAAGTAAAATGATGAATCATGGCCTACGTATTTAACAGATTTACAAGACTTGCAAACCGCTTGTTTCGTTTAGTTTCTCAATGAATTAGTCAGTATAAGTCTAGCATCCGATTTTAAGTACTGTAATTGGTCTTTGTGCATGTCAATCAAATCCTGTCATGTTATGGTAGTTAGTCAAACCTGCGTCTCAGACAACTCAAGCAAAGGCTGGCTCCACAAGACCACAGGAGCTAACAGCCATTGGTAGTTGAAGTTTCATTTAGTCAGTGAGTTTGGCAGCGACTCTTTTTCCTGCTAACGCTGGACCTGTATTTGCAGTGTGGAGATGCCAAGTGTGCCACGATGCCTGTGAGAATCGCCCCACGTCCATCTCATCAGGTCCGCCGCTCTCCTCCCCAGTGGCACATACTATTCCGACCACTTCAAGAGAGGTGGGCTGCATTCTCCAAGATGGTCGAGCTCCACCAACATGCAGCGCATAATTAAAGCGGACAAGTCTGTCTGCTCAGAGCTCTATGGAAATAGTTATTTCTTCTATTACTATTATTATGGAAACTTGGAAAAACACACTAAGACACATCAAAGAGGGGTGGTTGGACTAAATAAATGTTAGCGGAGATGTCGTGACAACCTCCAGGCACTAGGGAGCAGTGTCTGAATTCAAGGTGCATATTAGATTTACTCTGGTTGTTTTATTCCTCGTGTCCTTGTTCCTGGGCATCCCGGGAAAGCATAATTTACTTTACTATACCCCTGTTCTGGCATGTTATGTCATGTCGTATACAGGGGGTAAGTGCATCACGCATCTAGTGTTAATCAAGTGCTTGGTTAGATTAAAACTTTGTTGTCTACTACTTTAGATCTTCCATTTTAAACGTAAAGTAGTGGCATTGTGTGGTATTTCAAGGAATTACGGAATGTAGTGTTTTAACACCATTTTGTTTTATCCAAAAGGGGGAAAAATGGAAACAAAACAAAATGCCTCAAGACAGACAGGCCAACGGTGTGACATGAAGGAGTGATACTAACAGGCTGGCTATTAAACCCAGCCACTCAGAAAGCTCAGGGGAGGAACCGCATCACAAATTACAGCCCCCCAGGACCCCCCCCTATCTTTTTTCTCTCCCTCTCATATCACCCGCATGAGGTTTCTCCTCACCGCACGCGAGCCATTGGCTTCACGCCATTTGACGTTCACAGTGGGGGCTGGGGTGGGGTGGGGGGGGCGGGTAGGTGCCTGGCCGGAGCCAGAGTCCACACCACATAATAACTGTCTGGCAACAGCAAGTTCCTCCTGTCAGTCACAGCCCGGGAGTCATAGCGACTGGGAGACTGACAGCGATGGGGTGGGGTTGCTAGGGGGTGGGGCGGTTGCCTCAAAGTAAGGTTTGAAGATTTCTATGTTTATTATTGTTTTGAATGTAGCTTTTATTGCATCCAATATAATGTACATGGAAACCAGATGAGGAGGTCGCAAGACACGAGGCACTTATGTTGGGGGTCGTGACAGACGTCTGGGAACCACTGTTATAGATAGTGACGCTAAATGATGTATGTTATGAATGCAGTGGGTATACACACACACACACACACACACACACACACACACACACACACACACACACACACAAACATCTAACATGCACACACACACAAACACCTGCTTGGTCTTGGTCTTGCTGATGGTGTCTGATAAGGGCTTTTTCTTCTCCTTTACAGAACTTTTAGAGAACAGTTCCACAAACTCATCAAAGTCCACCGCGGGTTCTTCGATCTTCTCCCACACCAGAGATTCGCTGTGCCTGGGGGCATGGGGGAAAAAAACAACCAATATGAGCAACAGAGTAACAGTCAACCACCAAGTTATGACTTCTCACGTTCAGTCACAGCTGCAGTGTTATGTTGACGTCATCAAAATGTGTCCACGCGCCTTGTTTACTGCGATATCCCAACCGTATACGGTATCCGTAAATATCCCCTATTCTTCTTCTCTTCCGCTGAATACAGAATTGATGTGGTTTCTACTGTGCCTAGTATGAGCATTCTACAAGCAGTTCTTCTTCGTCCCAAAGCGAACGATCTGTTTTTCGAAATGCGGCTCTGGCAAATTGCGTCTTGAACCAATTTCTTGCAGCTTCTCAGCATGGGCCACGGACACCCTCACGAATATAAAAACATATTACATGCTTAATCAATGCCACATATTTTTCTCGCCCCCCCCCCCCCCTTCCTTCAAAATATTTATTTTACTATAATTTAGTCGGAGCATCTGGCTCAGGTCACAGCTCTGACTGGACTGCTTTCCTCTCATTTTCCGCTGTGTTACCATGTCAATTGTTTTTGGATAGATACAGATTTTATCTTGAAAAAGAAACAAAACTCTGCAGTCTGCTCACTGGGGTTTATTATCATTGTTTATCACGGGGCATCGAACAAACCTGAACCAAGTCTAATAAATTAGACTTGCTCAGTGTTAGAAGCCTACAAATTGCGAGTTTATATTTAATTAAACTAAATTAGGCTACTTTTAAGTCCACATTTACTTTGGGCTCTAAGGATGCGTTTCTGTAGCAGTAGTGTGTCTCTAACTTCATAACTTAAGACCATTATTCCTACACATAATAATATGCCAACAGATTAGAACGACAATCATTTGCTCCATCATCTCTTTGCTGGTGTGCCTCAACCGTGGAGCTCTTACTTCTTAGCCTGCAGCTGTATGCGTGTCCAGTAGAGGGGTTTCATGGGCTTGGGGGGTTCAACGGGGGGCTTGGACGGGGCTGCCCCCTGGGCCATCATGGAGGCCATGAGGCCTGGGGGGAGAGGAGGGGGTCCAAAGCCTGGGAATGGTGGTGGTCCCATCCCCGGCAGAGGAGGAGGAGGTGGAGGTCCCATCCCAGGCAGAGGAGGAGGAGGAGGAGGTGGTCCCATCCCAGGCAGAGGAGGAGGAGGAGGAGGTGGTCCCATCCCAGGCAGAGGAGGAGGAGGTGGTGGTGGTCCCATTGTGGGCGGAGGAAGGGGTGGTGGTCCCATCCCAGGCAGAGGAGGAGGAGGTGGTGGTTGTCCCATCCCAGGCAGAGGAGGGAAGCCTATACCCAGAGGCCGGGGAGGTGGCAGAGGGCAAAGGCCCTGTCCAGGTAATGGTGGCGGTGGTGGAGGAGGTGCATGGCCCCCTGATGAAGACAGTGGTGGAGGTGGTGGAGGAGGTGCATGGCCCCCTGATGAAGACAGTGGTGGAGGAGGTGAAGGGCAAGGGGGAGCCGGTGGCCTCTGCTGGCATATGCAGGTGAAGTTGTCTGCGGGTGAGGGAAGGCCAGTGCCCCTCCCCCTGAGCTTGACACCTTCCTCCGGGGGCGATGTCTGGACAGAGACCTCCTGGCTCCCCAGCCCCGGCCCGACGGTCTCCATAGCAACTCCGACATCCCGCCGTAGAGGCGGGGAAGTGCGTTGGCCCCGCAGCACGGCGGCCATCTTTGTCCGCAGCTCCTCCACGGTTCCCTCCAGCCGAGCCAGCAAGAGGTCCCTGTCATCCTTCTCCTCCTCCTCCTTCTTCTTCTTCTTCTCCTTCTTCTTCTTCTCCTCCTCCTCCTCCTCCTCCTCCTCCGGGGACGGAGAGCGCCCCACGCTGCACCCGATGGACCCTCTCTGTCAGCGGGGGGAGAGATAGAAAGAGGGCTGCCGTTAGACCGTCCTGTAAGTACAGCGCTTCCCGCTTCTGACGGGAATACATGAAATCTAAACCCTCATTTCAAGCAGGCCCTCCTTTGTGCTTTGTTCTATGAATACTTTTGTAGTTTTTTTGTTTCTGAATGTTGAGATTTGCCGCCAAGACTTGGACAGAATATAATAACACATCAAATGACAACATACTGTTTGAAATTAAGAAGAAAAAGAAAGAAGAAAAACCCACCACTAAGGGAGCTTAGTGGCAGGACTATGCACTGGAGAAGTGTCAAGAAAGTCCATTATGTCTAGACTCCATCAGACCTCTGGCTCCAGACTACTGAGAACCGGGGATGAGGGGAGACTATGAGCGATTGGCCCCTCGAGACGCGGAGTCTTGCTGGGCCTCAGACGGGCGACAGCGAGGGTCTCTATGTACACATTCCTAAGATGTGGTCGGCTCTCTGAATCCTTAACAGTGTTTTGCCTCTAAGGCCGGCTTGATTTATAATTCTGCAAGGAATTAATTAGGCCTGAGATGCTCCTCTGGAAGTTATTTAGAACAAGCCTGACCCCTGGTGGTTGCAAGAAGATATAGACATCCTGTACAACAAATAAAAACACCTTAGAATAGGAAGAGAGATATGGGGCTCTGTTATAACAATGTATTGTATGTGCCTGGTCTGAAGCGGCCGGCCCAAATACGCTTCTGCTACTTGGACGATGGAGAAAGGGTTGGCAACAAACGATGCTCATGGTTCAAAAGAGTTCTACGCACTCATAACTAATGCACAATCGCTGTCCGCTGCCTCAACGCGCCAACAATGCACCTGACAAAATAAATGTATAAAAGAGTATATTGAAAAAAAAATAAAAAATAGAGTGAAAAAGTGTGTTGGCCTGAAACTAGAAAAGACACTTGGTGCCAGGTTCAAGACAGGGCCCATGGTGGTATGCCTACATGTCTAATACAGTAGTACAATAGCCTACATTTGTGAATCATGACAAACATTTGTGAATCGGTGACGTATCTTTGTAAATCATGAAACTAATGTAACTCCATAGAATACACGTCAAGTACACAATGCAAGTGCAGCATGCAGCCGACCTGAGTGCGTAGCCCTCCAACGGGTTTGACTGGCAGCAGTTGTGGGCGGGGCCACGGGGCCTGTGCCCTGCACGAGGGACGTCCCCCATACAGCTCCCAGAAAGGAGAGGGCACCTGCAGGCCTAGGGGCACCCAGGTGTACAGCTGCTCCTCCTGAGGAGTGGAGGAAAAGAAGGGCTCACTCAAAAACTATAAATTGAAAATGTAATACGCTAATTATAAGATAATACACTTTTGGTCAACTTCACTAAATATCTCCTTGCAGTCCGCTAGCTTGCCCTCTGTGCGGCTCTGTGCGGCTCTGAACACAAACAAAGTGGTGCAGACCGCCCACAGCAACACTATCCTAGCTTTTACAATGTGTTTCCACTGTGTGGGGGCAGAGCTTCTGAGGGAGCACCCTATGGCAAGGGGAAAAATGTTTGAATTTAGCAAGCGTTCTTGAGAATGACTTACCCTACATTTAATCCATGCTCGTTTAATCTACAAATAAATCTAATTTTCCCTTGGCTACAACAAAAGCAGAACAGCAACCACATGTTTATATATTTATAAAATTAATTATTTGGCTGATCAGTATAGTGGCCTAGTTGGCCTGCCTGGTGACATATCATATCCTGACATCTGTAGCACTTGTTCACTAGCTGGTGTTTCCCTTTGAAGAACAACAAACATAAACAACAGTGTGTAAATATTATAAATTGTATTATTGTTCTCCATTTCTTTCCCGTAGGCTTAATAAAGGGGTATATTATTTATCTGGCAACACACTCCAAACAAAACAATCTAGACAAGAAACATCTGACATTTCCACATAGCCACGTGTTAGTGAAAGAGGACATCTTGTTGCCATCTCAGAGGTCAAGATGTAAGACACTGAGGAGTGTCTTAGGAGTCAGTGTAATGCAGAGTACCCAAGATGATTACTGTAAAGACAACGACTATTCACACGGCATACTCTTAGCCCCGGGCTATCAATAGCCCAGGGCTAAGAGCTAAACCGGGGCTACCTTAGCCCCTTTTCTCACACGTATTATTAACCCAGGGTTAGGGCTATACGATTCACACTGCACTGCTACTAGCCCTGGTTAAATGTCAGTTGCCATGTTCCAACTGACAAATCTGACGAAAGCTCGATTGCATTTTAGCCCCGTTACACACTAGCACCTTTTAGCCCCGGGTTTAGTCAAATTTCAGGAACTAACCCTGCTCTGCAGTAGGGCCTCTAGCACAGGGCTAAAGTCGGGGTTAGCCCACTTTGCAATGTCCAGGATTGTGCCAGTGTGAAGCTTTCTTAGCTCCGGGCTAACACATCTAGCCCGGTGCTAAAAACATTCTAAAATTGAAGAGCCAAGCGCAGCGTGAAAACCCCCAATTTTCACTTGCCCAATACTGAAATAGGACAATATTTTGTTGTATCTGCATATAACAAGGCTTCATTGCTGATTAATAGACTTTAAAATGTCCAAATATAATTAATTGTGAGGTATGTGATGATGGAGAAACATTGTTGCTATTTGAACTCTATTAAAATAAAACTTTGGCTTCTGCCGTCCGTGCTCCGCCTCTCAAATTTTACATATGTTGCGGCTAGGATTGATGGATTGTTGTGATCTTCCATACTTTGTTTGTGTTTACATTTACAGAGCCTATGTAGAATGGGCCACTAGCGGAGAATGAAGACATTCCCTAAATTAGACAAAAAGTGTATAGCTCACAATCACTCAAACTTTAAGTACAGTCAGTACAGTTACAGTAAGTACTTATTGGTGATGTTGGGAAATGTGTTGAATACTGTGTTCTGCCTTCCGTGCAAGTTGTTTTTAATCAAGAAACCAGAATGTGAAACCTTTATATACACTGTAGAGGTAACAAGAGCCCACTGCCAAGTAATAGCAGTGCATTTAACAAAGATGATTAACTTATGAGAAAATTAACATGATGTTTCTGTGAGTTCTACAGAAGCGATTAGCTCCAGCCTGCCCTGGGGCGGCTCATCTTCTACGTATCATCACTGCCAGGACAAAACCTCACAACAACCACTGGCAGGCCAAACCTGTCACGCTGGCGTCCCGTGGCGTGGCCGCGCCGTCCCCGGAGTACTGATAACCGTCTGCGACAGGTGGCAATCAGGGCCTCCCACACCTGTTCCTCGTCCCGTGATTGCTCCCCTGTCCTTATATTCTGT
>JAOEGT010000007.1:1099257-1124257 GCA_025447795.1 Speoplatyrhinus poulsoni | reverse complement strand
CACTGATGAATCTATATGGCACCTGGCTTGATATTTTCCGTCCGGCACAGTGGCATTACAAGGATGGCGAGCGGAGTGATGTCATTTTGGCAAGCCTGTGTCGCCACGGCGCTGCACTTAATGGAAAAAAAAACCTCCTGCTCTCTGACTCCGATTGCACTCAGAACAATGCTGGTGTAACTAGAAGCATGCAATGCAGGAGTCAACACAGATTAGCTCCAAGCAGAGCATGAAGTTAATGTGGCAGCAGAAATCAATTCATTACGCTTTAGAAAAGAAGAGTGCAAATTGCCATTTGGCAGGAATGCATCTTTGAATATGGATGAACCTGGCCTTTTCTCCTACATTCATCACTAGAAATGGTGGCATGGTATATCGTCCTAAGCCATTTTATCTTATTGCTTGTGGTGCATACCATTGCTCACGTAATAAAAACCTACTAATAAAACGCCAAGCACATAATTCAAAAGTACAGTAGCACGTCAGCAATCATGGTCAAAATACTTGTTGTAGTGAGTTTCTAAAAGCTTTGTGAAATGGTTACTCACTGTGGACATGTCCAGTGAAAGCTCAAATGCCAATAACCTGTTAAGGCTTCCACGGGAAACAGTTTGATTCATATAGTTGTGCTCAATGTCCTTTTTATCTGTGACTGAGTCCCTCTCCAGGAAAAAAAAATGAATATTGGTCCTTGTCATCCACCAATCAAGGGTTACAATGTCTGGGTGTCTCTCTAGGACTCTCCCTCAACCGGTTTCTTTGCTAAGAGGCTCTCTCCTGTCTCCTTTTTCAGATGTCAAAACCGACTGAGGGGGCTGCTAGGCTCTTAGGCTTATTTAAACAGTCCTCAGAGTGGATATATTACTCAATGGTGAGATTAGTACATTAAATAAACACTGCAGCCGCACAAGTGCATAATTCAAAAGCCGTACCCATTTTCTGTCTTGAAAAGGCTGCCTTAACATAAACCAATATCGCCACGGCTTCCCTGTCGTGAAACCTCTCCACCCCCCACCCCCAGGTTTGATCTCCTCCCCTCTGACTTCAGCACGTATCTTGCTAGAGGCTAATGCGTTTATCCCCTGCCATTTATTACACAGATAAGTGTCATGACAATGCGAGAGACAGTGATAAAGACGCAGAAAGACAGTGAAAGGGAGTAAACCTAAGACAACAATTTTAAACACGGGGGCGAGCGACTTCCCAAGTGCCGCGGTGTCGAGTGATATTATACTGTTATCCCAGGCTCTCTCTCTCTCTCTCTCCCTCTACTCTCTCTCTCTCTGTCATTCTCTCTCTATTCGATCCCAGGGTGACCTTAACCTAGGCCAAGGGGGAATTAAAGTGCTTCACACCAATTTGTCACCCATGACCATGGAACCTGATGAAGCTGCTGCTGCAGCATGTGGCTCACATTTTAATAGCGGTGCAGGACGTGCGGTGCTTTCTCCAGGATATCTATTTTCCAAAAGCAGTATGGAGTCCACGGTGGACACAGGCATAATCCTCTGGTTTATTTCTCACCGCTGCTAAATATTAGCAATTGATATGAAGCCTTTCCCACCGTGATTATATTGGGTTAACATTTTGAATAGGACAGCCGGCTGAGTTGTGTACTCAAATATCAAACAATACCTGCAGTAAAGACCTTGATGACGCACTTAAGAAAATACTCTATTGTACGCATTGCTGCCATTCATTTCACATCAACAAAAGGCTATTTTAAGTTAAGAGTCAAAGCACAATCAGCTACATCACAAATATTAAGGGCAAAAGAACAATTATGACATTTCCACTCCACCATTATGCATTGTGAAGTGGAAAATGATGTAGCCAATAATTCTCAAAACAGCCCTTATCTTTGATTTGATCAAATAAAATATAACAAGTGGAAATGTACTAGTCAGTGTTATCAGCTTTCACTTTGGAGGACTTTGCGGTTCCTCATTCTACTCATTAATTCGTCTTCATACTCTCAGAAACAATTTTGCTTTAAATTAGAGTCAGGAAAATGTCTCTCTGAAGTTTTGCATCTCCCCTCAGGCATAGCCCAAAGACAAAACAGAAAGTCCAAAGATTCTAGTCAACCTGTTTTAGTAAACTGTGTTAGAACATAAATGATTGGGTAAAAATGAACTGGGGAAGCCAGGCAGGAAGTTTAGTAATTAAAGAGTTAGTAAAGGAAAGAATTGCACGAAAAGACAAATGTGCTCTTAGTAAACACTAGCTGGAATAGAGAGAACAAAAGCCACCGACTGTAACGTTAAACTCAACACGAGAACACATGGGACTGAGGGATAACGCACAGAGGTTTAATACACACACAGACACATAAACACAACTAATAACCCGCGAGGGGAAACAAACCAAGACAACACTAAAAGCACACCGGCTGATTGAACAATACATAACAGGCGCAGGGACAGGGAGGGGAAGGGCTGCCACGATGCCTTGGGCGGTGGTTAGCGTGGCAGCGCGCCGGCAGAGAGAGAGCCTGGACACACCCCAGGTGTGACACGGACAAGTTTTGTTCAGTTGTAAAGTAAATTAACAGTAGAGGAAGATTAAAAATAAAAGTCAGCAAATATTACTATTCACAGGATTACTTAAACATACAAATGGTTAAGTCCAAATCCGGAGTTTGTTATTGATGGCTGTAGACCTGTCCTGGTCCTTGTTTGACTATATGGCTATAGTTTCTTTTATGTCCAATTTACTGAGGACTTTTGTTATCTCTAAATATCCACACCCACTGTCCCTAGTGACAGAAAACATAATAGTCATCATAGCAGAAGCATGTCATGAATGTCACATACTATACACATACTACATAACCAGATATACTGTATTATTGACGTGAAGTGACAATACATAACATGAACCTCTGAATTCGCTACTTTTCCTAGCCAGATTAATAACGTACAGCTTCACTAACTTCAAAAACTCCTTCAAGTTTTTCACTTGGGAATTTTGTCTGCCTCGAAAAGATATTGTGCGCGCCTTTGTTGTCCATGTCTTGGGCCTTTGTTTTAGGATCAAATGTACTGTACAGTATAATTAAAACTCATTGTCTCTCCCATCATGCTTTACATTCTCTTGGAAGGAATTGCTAAAATTCTCCCATATACATATACATTATTCAAAATACTATGCACAACCTTCAAAGTCATCAACAACCTAGCTCCTCCATACCTCCCTGAACTCCTCCCTCACCACACCCATGCACGTTACCTAAGGTCCACAGATACAACCACATAGAAAACCATCAGGGAAAACCATCAGGACCAAGCTTCTCTGCTGCTGCACCAACTCTCTGGAAAGCCCCCTCCCCAAACACATCCTTCAGATAAGCACCCTGCAACCATTCAACAGGCTCTTAGGCTTGCATCTCTTCCAGCTAGCCTTCAACAGCTTAAACGCCTCCACTTCTCCCATTAAAATATTTTTTCGTAATCCTATGCTGCAACCTACCTTTTGTTTTATTTTTCTGTTTTACTGTTTTGTTTGGCTATAACTATTAAACTGTGTTTATTTTGTGTGCTCTCTTTGTAAAGTGGCTTTGAGTACTCAGAAAAGCCCTATTTAAGTTGAATATATTTTTATTATTATTAATATTATTATTATTATAGAGGCTGTTGAGTGGTGTGTGGTCATTTGGAGCTTGAACGCAGGGCAAATATTGGACTTGATTGTGTGATTAATTGTCTTGCTTTCCTCTTGTCATTTAATCGTCAAGTTGTGTCAAGGGGAAGTTTTACTTTACCAACCGTGACTCTGCAGGCATGTTCACCGTAACTGTAAATATTGACAAGTGTCTTGTTGGCACAACACATTTATAAAAACTAAATATGTGTGTGACCTTTTAAGGGCGTATATGAGACTGTTATATGGATTGTTTTTTTATATTATTTTATACATTTTTCACATATAAAGGAACAACTTCACCTATTTACTGTATTTATTCTGTATTTATTCTATTCTGTGCTTTGATACTGTAAAAACCTGATTAACCTCATTAACATCAAGATAGAAGACAACAATGTTGTTCTAGGGTATCAAAAGCACAAAACTAATAAGATAAACACTGCCAAACATACTAATAAGAGACAATACATCTAGATGTATTGATTGCATTTGTATGTTGTGTATGTTCAAGAGCGTTCTTAATTGATTAGAACCCAAGTTACTGTACAACCAGCATACAATATAATATAGGCAGCCAGTGATCATTTTGGAGGCGAGAGACCTGGATAGCCAATGAATGAAATATGTAATAGGGGTTGTAAAACAGTGTGGGAAAGCCATATTGAAACCGGCATGGGCCACAGCTGGATCCCAGACCTGTTCAAAGCAATTCGCTCCTTAGTCACATCTGATCAATGAAAACCCGCCTTGTTTTTTTCTTGCATACTGAACCAATTGCAGAGATGCATATCCACTAAAATGAATATAGGAGCAGGGTGACCCTGTCTATAGCCTTGTACCAGTCTAATTCAATGGGAATGCTCTTCTCTATATTTAGTGTGCAGATTAATAATTTAACCACAACTTCCTTTACCAGTCTCTTCTTAAGCAGTAGCCAGATAAGAGCACATAAAGCCATTATATTCATAGAAAATGAACGAACCCTGCACGATGTCTGGCTGTTGAGACAGTGAACCATGTAGCAAATATAAAGGACAATTATGTTATCGAGTACCATTATTGCCTGCTCATCGATCACCTCTACTGTACACGTACACGATGCATGATCACATCTCACCCTACATGATACATCACCTCAAAAATGTGAGATTCTTGTGACGTGGCAAAAAAAACACGACGGAGAGCTCTAAAAGATTAAAAAGGATTCTTATCACTGTTAACCTACTTCTCCATGCTGTGAGTAGTCTATTATTTAATTGCAAACACGATTATTAGTTATTATTAGTATTGCAGTAGCCTATCAGAAATAATACTATTTCAGACTCTGCAGTGAGATAAAATGTTTAGGCTACCGTAGTGGTGTAGATGCACAGACACAGATTTTTACTACAGTATGCATGTGTCGTCTGTTATGAGATGTGTTCAGTTTGTTTGGATGCTTCACACCAACACTATAGAAATCTTTAGTGGGAGTATACTCTCACTTCTGTTACACGTTGCATCTTTCACTGTCAACTCGCATGGTCACCGTGCCATCATTTGGTTTGTGTGTTTTGTTTCTCAGCTTTGAAAAATACCCTACGAGGATCTATTTGCCTCGGTAAAAGTTCCACATATATCCAGCAGGAGATGTATTGCGTACGCATTCCATTAGTAAATTAGCAAGTTTCATAATTTGGCATGCATGCCTCAACGTAAATTGCATAAATTGTTTTCTTTAGCAACAGAAAATAAGGAGTTGAAGGATACCAAGCTACAGATAATGTCACTTTAGGCATATATGGCTACATAATAAGGTGCATAATAACCACTAGATTTGGGAGGGGCAGAGATGCTGCAGTTGCTAGATTATAATACAAATGCCTTTTATTTTTCAGAAACTGGACAACACTGGCAATGACAGCTTACGAACCCCTCTGCCTTGCACAAAATAAGCATAACCTACTTTACAGCAGTGTGGTTTTGAGTTATTCATACTATGCATTTCATATTTACACTTTATTGAATATAAAATGGTGCAGACATATTAGAAGTAGCCTATGGACCAGACCTGGGCAAAGTCAGGCCCGGGGGCCGGATGCGGCCCTTTGAGATATTCTAGTCGATGCATTCACTTCCACCACATGCAGGGCGTGTTGGAAGTGTCCTAGAAGCGTCCCAGAAGCGTCCCAGAAGCGGCTCTCCGCTCTGCTTCGCTAAAGATAGGCATCATGTCTATTTTTGAGCCGCAGCCAACACACGCTGCTCGAATACAAAATACTATTGAAATCGTGTGCAAAACAAGTGTGCAGACTCTCGATCGTATTCCACATGACTAAATTAGTGGCAGGAGGCCAGAAGTAGGAAGGATTTGACATCCGGGATGATTGGTTTATTACATACAGATACCAATACAGAATATACTGTATTGGTATATTACAGTATATTCTCTGGCATTTTTGTGGAGGTTTAGGACATTGAACCTGAGTGGGCAATGTTCAAAGCTTCCATTGCTGAAGCTGCAGCAGAGAGCTGTGGTCTCAAGGTCTTAGGTTCCTCAAGGGGCGGTAACCCTCGAACATTGTGGTGGACACCAGTGGACACCGGAGGCAGTTGCAAGGTACAGACGGGCCCGAAGTGCTGCAGCCTCTGCTGTGAAAGAGGCAAAACGGCGGGTGTGGAGATGGAGAAGGACTTTTGGACGGCACCAAGGTGTTTCTGGAAAACCATCCGCCACCTCAGGACGGGGAAACGGGAAAACATCCAAGCTGTGTACAGTAAGGATGGGACGCACACGCACATCCCACGCCGGATTTCCTTTATAAATCACAACCTACTTGAAATCTAGCGTACGTGAGCGAGCGTCTTTTCCCACTAGACCCAATTAACGCCCACAATTTCCTAGAAATGGTCACTGAAACTCCCTGAATAAATATTCATTGATGACTGCAAAGACGACAAAACCCACTAGAAGCCCCCCAAATGTAATTTCACCCAATCACTAGAGATTTGTGGGTAGTGGGGAATTCATTATGGACAAGCTTTTGTTAAGTTTGAGACACTGATCTATTATGACTGACAATTTTCTTCCATCCAACACCAACAAAAGGCACAAATACGGGTATGTAGCAAAGATATAGCCTACAGTAGTCTAATGTATTGCGTAGGAAAAACACACGCATGATAACACTCTTGATAGGTATAGCGTCAGTATAAAAGCAATTTGGTCAATATGGAACTGTCATATTGTGTCTGTGTCATATTGTATCATATTGTTGTATCATATTGTTGTCATATTGTTGTCATGGTATCCAACCAATATCACAATTGTTACACAATTACAACTGTCCAATTGTCACCGATACCGATACCGATCCAGCTATTTAAGTCAGTATCGGATAGATTTCCGATCTCAGTATCGTATCGGTGTCGTCCATAACTGCACCCCCCCCCACACACACACACACACAAAATCACCAGCCATTGCTGATCCTAACAGAACCCGAATCAGTTTAACAGTTTAACAAATGAAACAAAAAAACAGAGCGATGACAACTGTCATGTAACTATAATCTGCTAATATACAGTAATGCCATCATGACATCATAACAGTCACATGTTATTGTTCACACAGATCTTCTAGTTTACATGAAGCAACGATCAGTGTCCCTGAACAAACACAGGCAATAAAAGAAAACAGAACAGTAAGCATTGTCTTTTAACTATAATTGCTTGCGTTTTGTCCTTCACACGCAGCGTATGCAATCTACAGAGCTGACAGCTTCCCACATGGAACAGAAGGGCCACACTTTCAGTGTGTTATTCTGGGTAATTATTCCTTGTTTTGATTATGTTACTGGCCTCTGTGAAGGCAGCTTTCAAGCCACTGTTTTTAATGTATTCATTTGGAAACTAAAGATAATAACAAAAGCTTCATGGATATCTGTCTGTTATTTTCATTTTTCAAAAGAGAAATACAACTTTTAGAACTTCATTGGTAGGCTAATATCGTAATGCTCATTATGAAAAAGACTATGTTTTTAATTATATGCAAAAATATGTTACTTGCGCGTTAAATAAACCATATTTATCTTCCTAATTATTTATTCATTCATAACAGAAATGAAATGTGAAATGCACATGTTGAGTATACAATTAATACTTAACTAGAAATACATATATATTTTCATGGAATGAATAGTTTAAATATAGGTATTCAACAGGCATATCTTAATTAGCTCAGCTCAAGTAGGACATTATTTTGTGTAATTTAATGTGACCAGATTCTGCCTGGAATATCCATGTTGAAGTAAGCGATGGTTTTCTTTTTAACCAAACAGCATCAGCACAGTAATATCCACTAGGATAATAAATCACCTTTAGGCTGGAGACAGACAAAGACCCGTATGTGTGATGGATAGCCCAGCTGTTAAAATGGGAAAATGCACAGTTGGGATAAAAGCAATACAACACCAAAGCCAGTGCCAAGGGGTATTCTGACATTATGCAATTGTCCATTATAGTAAAAAAAAAATGTCTTACTGTGAAAAAAATTAAATAATGTTTTACTCGCACTGCTTGAAGAGATAAGCATGCACAATATGACTGCAAAAAAAAAAAGTACAACAAAAATTTCAATATACACAACCGGCCTACATACAGTACGTATCAATGTACAATAAACAGAAGGAGGACAAAGTAGATTTAGAGAGGCTACGTATATCATTTTGTGGCCTGGCTGTGGTGCGGACGCCTCTTGGACTCTCCTGAGTCTAGTCCTGATTCTAATGAGTGCTCCTGCTGGCTGGCTGTGTCCTGCCCTGCTCTCAGCTTGTGTCGGCATCACCTGCCTTGTGTGGTTTCCCTGTGTTCTGACAGAACATGCGGGAGGAAGGGAGATTGCAAACGCACAGCCAGTGGGTACGACAAAACCAGCAGAAACAACGACAACAACAAAAACACCAGATCAAAAGTTAAGAGGGGGAAAAAATAACATCAATACACTGTACCGCAAGCACAAAATGGGAAGGGAGAGAGAGTCACATGTCGGTGGTCAGGCAGGGGTTGTAGAGGGCTCTGGGTGAGTGGTTGTCGAAAGGAAGCAGCGGGGCAGAAAAGACCGGAAATGTGCTGCATCCTCTGATCTGGGGCAAATTGTGTGTGCGACTGCCACTCTTGCGTGGTTGTCCATAATCTCTTCTGGAGATCTAATTACCGTGTGTTCCACCTGGCTGCGCTCACACACTCCTCTTCAGTGTGGAGTGACTGGCATGTTACAGAATGTGACAAATCTGGCTTTCATAGGACCATATGGGTTGCAGAGTTTTATGGGAAAATGTGAACCCGTGTGTGTGTGTGTGTTTGTGCGTGAGAGAAAGTGAGAGAGAGAGAGAGAGAGAGAGAGAGAGAGAGAGAGAGAGAGAGACAGATAGAATGTGACTGTGGTGTGCAGTGCGAATTAATTATTTGGTAGCAAGAATGTCTTGGTATAGAGACAACTTCACCTTTAGGAATGTCTCCCCTTGAGGACGTCTGAGGTGGATTTCGTTGTCATCTATCTCTTTAAAGTAACAGAGGAGGAAATGAACATTGTGATGTATTGTTGTAATGGCACTTGTATTTTCTCAGACTATATATATTGTGTATGTATATATATTTAAATATATATATATATGTGTGTGTGTGTATATACTGTACTCACATAGTATACATATAAATAACATTTCTACAGTATGATAACATGTATAAAGGGATTGAAAGTGAAATGTGTCATATAGCCAAAAACGATGAGGTTTCATTAAATTCTGTGACATTACTCATTTCCACAGAATTCCCCAAACGTATTTATCTCTGGTTTTATTTGTATTACTACAAACATTATACTCAAACTTTTGCTCGAGGCTGTGCCCGCTTGTTGTGCATCCGCTCACGCAAGCATCGACAGTTCCCTTTTAAAACATTCTGTGTGATAACAAAGGCTCACTCCAAAGGTGTTATTAGAGTGGGCATACCTGGCGCCGTCTTATAATGAAAAGAATAATACTCCATCTCTTGTCAGCATCCTGACAGAGACACAAGCTGAATTAAAGTGTGTGGCTCACTTTGTCAAACAAAGACTTGCACATCTGTAATTTCCAAGCAAGCCATGGTGAATAAAATACTTGAATATAGTTTCAATCACATAAAAAAAAAACTGAAAGGGTAAGTTACGGTAAATAATAGAATAACTAAAGTAAAACAGACAGACATTTGCCCTGCTGCTCAATACAACGACACCAAATTATCTGAATGCTAAACACTGCTATACAATTTACCAACCATATTTACATATGGATAATTTTTTAAGGAGTTCCAGATGTATGAAGGTGATACTCTGTGATTTATGTGTATCTCTCTCATTCAGAACAATTCCTTTGTTGATGTTAGCCCTCTCACAATGACAAATAATTAACGGCAGGGTTAAGGCGCAGACCGTCCTAGGTGCCTGCATCTCGTCAAATGCTCCGGTGCTGACAGGTGCCTTGTCGCTTTGATGAGATGTGTTGCCTCGTGCTACATAATTATTAAACCAGCGTTACCATTGCATTCACGTAGCTGCACTGTATGACAGATCACATCAACACGGTAGTTATGGTTTTAAGCTCCATTTAACAGAATCTTTGACATATTCAAATCATGCCCATCATGTCTCTCTCTGCAAAACACCAGCTACACTAAGACACCTCCTGCAAGACAAGCTTTACCCACGGACGACACGCCTGGAGCCACAACCAGGTCTGACAACTGGCACTTGTCCTGGAAGAAAGCAGGATGAACAACAATGCCCCTCTCTCAACCTATATCCCAGTTTCTCAAAGACCACAGCCTTTGTATCAGCAGGAAAGACTCCAAGAAGGTCAACTGCAAGAAAGGAATCAAGGCTGCTGGAAATACAGTGCAGGATTGGAAGATGAAGGTTGATTTAGACCAGAGGCTCACTTTTGTACCAGAGATCTTCACAACCAATCTCAGGCCCGGATCTAATCCTGTGAACAACTTCACAAAAGGCCCTCCTGCTAAAACTAGAGAAAGGAGTTGAAAAAGAATCAAATGTATCAAATATGCCACAAGTGACAAAGAGGACCAAATTATCAGATCGACCTTTTCCTAGATCAAGAGCTAAACAGGCTCTCTCCTTTCTTGTTTCTTTGTACGTTCACAACTATAGAGAACAGTGCTACGAATTTGATGAGATGAGAGTTAAGCTATTCAAATCATTTTTTAGGAGGGCTGCATGCAAAGTTAACAGTTCACCGCAACCATTTCCTGAATCATAGCTTTGGTGCATATATAATGTAGATAAACACACATAGACATACAGTATACAGTAGAATCACAACATCACCACCTCCAGTTCCGGAGGAAGGACAACTAACACCGCCTGTAGTGTTGAACGTTTCCACCGTGACATACATGCAGCACAACGTACCGGGTGGCGTACACAGTGACAGTGACACAGCAGACGCGGGCTGAGGCGTTCTGAAAGCGACTAATGAAATGATGCTGCTTTCAGAAATATGATATCATCATTACAGTTACACTTGCAGCTTAACAGTGCAGCGGGGGAGCATGATTAAAAGTGCAGGGCCCCTACTACTTACATCCGCATGTCTTCGGAGGGCTCATTAGCAAGAGGAAGTGTTGTTTTGTTAACTGTGAAAGCCCTGTCACCTCCCTTGATTGACATGTGATCTACATCAAAATGCATGGCGAGCGTTAGCTTGGTATGATAATGGCTTCGCGCCATCAGCCTTCAAAATGATAATCAACCTGTTACATATCAACAGAGAGAACTGAGGTGACCGTATCAGTCAGGAATAGTTGACGAGCTGTCGCAAAATGGTAGAAGGACACTATAGCTATACTGCACTGTAGCCAGAATAATGCATGTTTGTGTGTCAGTATATCCTATTGTAGTAGGATGTGCAAGGAAACTGTACATCAACCAGCCTTTTGGGGGGTCGGGACTTCCCGGGGGGTTGTGAAACACAAAGGAGGGGGTCACAAGATGATTTTCATAAATTAAATAACAGTTTTAAATGAATAAAACTGCATAGTTTAGCCATAATTGTTAGTAGCACAGTTTCTACATTACTTTGATGTATTCTGCTACTAGACTATATTAAAATACTATCAAATAATTAATTGGCTGTTATTCGTCTACCACCTCTGGGGATAGTGGGCGTCGCGAGTCTCTGGCACTGTTATATTGGAGGGTCGTTACCTGAAAAGTTTGAGAACCCCTGCACTAGAACATTTAATGGAGTCAATTAACTGAAACAAGACATGTCAATGTAACCGCATGTGTCGGTCACACTACAGTTACAGAGAGGTCTTTTTCAGTCCTGGCCAAGTGGCCAGTGGGTGACAAAATGATTTTACGAAACACCTGATGCTAGCAGTTCGCAGTGACACACTATCTGGACAGGAAACGTTTAGCGCTCCAAGAATTGGACAAACGGCTTATCACACTGGCGATGACAGCTCAGAACCTAACACTGTGACACGTAATGACACTTCTCAGCTATTCTTGTCACTTGGGAGAACTTTCCTAGAAAAATAAAAATAAATAAAAGAAATAACACGATTTCAAGAGTAGGCTGGAAACAAATCACAAACTGCCATTTCCTCTGTAAGCCTCATTTTTTTATGAGGGGTGCCAGCAATTCCTCTGCAGACACACAATTGGTGACAGGGAATCAGAATAATAATGCATGTGGTTACTGAATAGCAAAACAAAATTATTATTTTAGAAATATACCAACACATTTATCATTATAACGTCAATAAGCATTTATAGTGCTGATAAGCATTTCAGATAACATTTCAGTTGAAGTTTTAAACAGTGTTTCCAGTGTGGCTGGAGAGGCAATAGAGCAGCAATAGGATCAGGTAAGGATTTATAACCCCAGCTCCTCGCCTGGAATTAGGTAACGTAACAAAAATGCATTTGCCTGTAGAATTAAGTTTGTTGGACCACTGCCCATTGTTAAGATGATTACAATCTGTACAGCATGCAGTCAAACATGGATTAGTAAACCCAGAAAAACTTAGTATGAAATATATCCAGGTATAGTCATGTTTCGGCCACCCAAATAGATGACTGTGGCACATTGCCTAATTATAAATCTCATTATCAGATTGAGAATATAACTGCAGCAACACATTCACATTTATAATAGCTCACTTTACCTGTAAACTATCAAATACATGTATTTTGAATAGACAAGTATTTGCCGCACAGTAAGTAACAATGTAAATATAACCGTAATTCAAAAGTCACGGGATAGAAGTTTTTCACTGCGAAAACCTCATAATAACACATTTGTTTGTCAAAGTCTAATGGCTTCGGATGTATTTCTACATGTATGTGGAAAAACTCTTGCAATACTGCAATTTTATCATTCTGCAAAAAACCTTGCATCCTATACCTGCTTATTTCTATTGGATGTTGAGTTTTCATGAGAATACAATTGTCTTGTCTGTATTGTACATTCATAGTAGGAATGTACCATTTAACGCCTTGAATGCAACCCATCTCAAGAGAGCTGGAAATGTTCTTCAACTATACGTACAGATTAATTGGTGGTTTTAGAGAGGAACTTGGACTGAGGACAGCTGGAACCTCTCCAGCATTCTCTCCTAACGTTCCTGTTCTCTCCTCCAACAGAGGTGGTCCTCACCGCATAGGGTGTCACCAGGTTTTTGTCATATGCTGCCATTTTGTGCTACAGCATGTTTCCCTTTCCTTTGCAGTTTACCCTTAATCTTGTTTCCAATTCTCCTTGTCCTCAGCTCCTATTCTCCCACCCACACTCTCCACTGCTACCCTTCCCTAAGTAGAATCCTTGAGCTTTTCACATCATCCACGCCTATTCTTTCCCCAAAGACAGCGGCACCTTTTCTTAGTGGAGCAAGTTGCCGTGACGGATAATGAGAGAACATCACTGCATTTCAGTCGTGCTCAAATTACCGACATATAAAAGGCAAATATTGGGAGGAGGAACGCTGACAGCAGTGAACATATCCATGTGTGACCATATCTGCATCTCTCATCTTAAATATTTAAAACCGGTAGATCATCCCACTTCCATCCATTAAAGGCCCCGTATAACACTAATTTCTAACTGTCATTTTGGACCGATCTTTTTCCCTTCGAGCTGAACATTCTGTTTGACTGCGCTATCTGTGTGCAGGAGTGTGAGGAGAGGTCAGTCGACTGGTTACAACCAAGAAATGATGTCACACCTGGACAGAAATATGACTGGCTTGTGTTACACACTGAGGCATTTTGGTCCCAAATGTTCCAGGTCCCTGTGGACAACACAGCTGGTCACACAACTCTAAACACTTTTTACAGTAAAAAACAACTTTACAAAAGGGCAAAGCCACATCCGAAAGCGACTCCCTTTTGTCTGCTGTAAAAAGGTATGTTTTGGGTGATTTAAGTGATTTTTCTTTTGACATAACGTAGCTTTTTGAGGCATAGAGACATCAGTGGAGACTGCCAAAACTGTTATAGTGAATAAAATAGATTGTGGATTGAAACAATCAATATGGCTGGAAGATATGAGAAAACATGGACCAGGTTGATTTGTCTGGAATTATAAAGCAGAATTGCATACTTTTTAAATGTAACCCGTTACAGTTACCGGACTAAAATCAAAAATGTTTGGATTACCTACATTTAGAAACATAATCTTTATTATGTTACATTACTTTTGATTACACCCCAAAACATTGTTCTTTGAAATGCTATCCAAAGCAATGTACTGCGTTGGCAGCACCAAATCTTTCTATTTTTGTGACCATTTACACAATATTACATGTTGATTGTGGATCAGATTAAATTAGGACATAATTTCAATTATTGATTGATGTTAATGAAAGGTTATTAATAGAACAGACAAATGTTTTATGCATTTTTCTTCTGCAAACTTCCCTTTTAAATGTGAAAGTATAGTCCTAGAAGTTAGCATCTACTTTAAAAAATATATATCTGCAATCTGATTCCACTATTGTAGCTGGTAACTCTAATTACTGTAAATCAGTTACTTCCAAAACCTGCATTTTAGTGGTAAGAAATGTTTGCCATTCAAATATTGTACAAGTGTTTTCACAAGGGCATACCAGCATATCTCAAGCCACAGCATTACAGCATTGGTATTGTTATCTTGTTGTCCAACCAAGCCCATGTTGGCCTTAACTCACATATTTGTTTCCATTACAACACAAACACACACACGCACACGCACGCACACACACACACACACACACATGCACAAAGAGTGGGAGAGATGGTAAACGGTGACATAAATCAATTTGCCGTGGGTCTGTTTCATGGATAGTGGGGCATAATGCATTGTGCCAGTGGAAGCTGTTGTTTGCTTTTGAAATGCAGTGGGGTAAATATTGGCCAGTAAGGTAAGTCTCTTTGAAAGAAGCATATTCTTTTCTCATGACTTATAGCTCAATGCAAAGTATACAAATGCACATCCAAAATAACCTTCAAGTCCCCAGCATACAATTTACAAAGGAAAACACACTCCATTCAAAAGAACATTTAACCATGGAGTCATTGATTTTGAGGAATACCACTGCATATTGTATACATTACCATACAGTACATACTTCCAGCTCTCTCTCCTAACATCCTCTATAAACTGTAGTGCTCATTCCCCTCTGTTAGCCATCTACATGATTGGCCAATTCCTTTACACAGGATGCTATATTCTCCGATGCTGGATGCTGACCAATGAGACGCTTCCCTTATAATGCTGATGGAAGGACTTTGTGTTCTGCCAACCGTGCGAGTCAATGTGTGTTGTCGGGAAAGGTTATTTCTGTCCTAATAAAGCATGTGATACCATGACAAGAGAAAAAAATGGGATGGCATGGGAAAAGGGGTAAAGGATGCATGGGATAAAGGGAAAGAGAGACAGAAGTACATAAAAGAAGCAAAATACCTGGTAGAAAAACACGTATAGCAGTCAGGAATCAAAAGGCATAAATCAATGAATAATGAAAAAGTAATTCAGAGGAATACCGCAATATGTCAGATGGACTTGTAACCTTTTCACCTTAAAGCCACAGGGATCAAAAGTTATCCAGACATTTTACAGTAAGCGTTTCAATCAGTACCTATGAACTCCAAGGGTATTATTTAATGCCAACAGCACTTTGAACCGCATGAATATTCAGACCTGTGAAATAACCTGCGCCAACTCAGACTGACCTCAGTCTCAACGTGTGGCGTGAGATGTTGAAAGAATAAGACATATTTTACCTGCCGGAAAATTCCACTTTAACACCCTGTTGGCTATTGCAAATACCAGCAAATACCTACAGTATGACATGCATATGGACTATTCCTTTACACAAGTTACTGCTGGGCATCTGGTTAAATCCTCTGCGACAAATTGTGTTAAATACATTTAACAAAAGACAGCTGTGTTGGGCTCATGTGCATTAAGTGTCCCGTTGCAGCCACAACTTTCCATCTAGGGAGCTTTTAATCCTCCCAAAACAGTACAATCTGAATCAAGTAGAGTGTCATTAATTACAGCACAGGGGGATACTGTCACTCTCAACTCGATAACTCCCAGGGTAAATGGCTGAGAGCATTATGGCACGTCACCTTGACGATTTGATAAGTGTATACGTGCAGAGCTGCCAAGCCTGTGTTCCTTAGAAAATGTACATTGTGAGGACTAATTAAAATGATGTTGGTCCATTGGGCTGGTAGTTCAGCCTTGAGAGAGCGTAATATGGCCCATCCCATCACCTGCTAGGATGCCTAGGATGAATGTAGTGAAATTGTATACGAAAGGATATTTGAAAGAGCCTTATCAGGCTCTTTGAAAGAGCCTTATCAGGATAAGTGAAGATATAATTACAGTGTTCTCTAGAGTTAAATATTTTCATAATTGTCCAAATATGCAAGTCACATTCAGAGCTTTTCAAACCAGAAAAGAACATTGGGTATATTGTATTACAGGGAGAAGACATGTGAACCATACAGTACGTAGGACTCAGTGTAACTAAAACATCATGTTTATTTTCTCTACGTTTTGACAAATTGCCATGGTTCCAACTCTTCCGAGTTTTGGCCTCGATTTACAACAAATGTAACATGAAAACTGAACTTACACTGTAGTGTGTTTATTTTCGCTCTAAGCGATGATGCAAAATAGTGAAATTCTCACCCCAGATACCTCATCATGTTTGGAGAACGAGGCAGATGTTGTGCAGCCACTAGGCCTCATACTGCACACACAGAAGGAAAGCAAGGAACATTACAATGTATGGCTGTGTCCGTGTGTGTGCATCTTCCTGTGTGTGCATTTTTTTTGGGGGGGCGAGGGGTTACTTTGTTAAATAGAGCGGTCACTCTGGAGTATAACACTGTGAAGAGGTGCTGCTAGGGAGGCTTAAGGCCACCTGGCAGGTGTCTGGATGCAGTAGGGCGCTGACTAAGTGAAAATGTTACAATTACAGTATGTAGCTGTATCGCTTTAATCCAAAGTCACATACTATCGGCACATTTGTCAATAGTAGAAAAGGTCATACACCAGTTGTCGCAATCAACCAACATTCTGTCGGTCAAAACTTTCGCGGGTTTTATTACTTGCTTTCTCTACAGTACGAAGTGAGAATAATAACGCTTAAGGCAAGGATAATAACGACACACATTAAATAAATGTGTTTCCATTTGTTGTCACTGTTCTCCTCCATTGTTTGCTGTTGCTTCTTTGTTTGGTCTCATCGAACCAGCGACGTAATAGTAGAAGTGGACAATTTATGACCACTTCTCTGTCTATTTCTTATCTAGTGAGGTCAAACCGACAGGTAACTGGCAGTGGGTGGGACTATACTGTACCTATATACCACAACTCAGACATGAAATTGCAACGTCTTGCAAAAATGTCTCAGACATTTGGTTAAAATGTGTTTGCACTGTTGTAGTATACAGTACATTTGCACTGCTTTTGGAAAAACAATTTTAACAAATAATCTAGTCTCTCCAGAGTCATGCCAGCACAATTAACTGAACATAAAAACAAAGGCTAAACAGCAAGATAGATAAAGATATGAGGGCATTCATTATGATGGGGTGTGCAGGGTAATAAAATCAATGGCTTTTTGTGGGTCAGAAAACTCCATGTGCATAATCGAAACAGCCTCATTAGCCTATTGGAACACAGCTCGTTAAGATGAATGGGACCTTAAACACTCAAGCTAATTGTGGTCAGTTATGAAGCCAAAACCATTAATTTAACATAGACTCTGATGGCAAAAGAATATTGAAATGAATACCACTGAGTCTCTAGCATGATTCTCATTCAGATTCATTTATTGTGAGTGTGTGTGTGTATGTGCGTTTACATGTGTTTGTGTGTGTGTGTGAGAGTGAGAGAGAGAGAGAGAGAGAGAGAGAGAGACTGTTTAAAATATATTCTTGAAAAAAATCAAATTATAACTGCAGGCAATTTACTTCAAAGCTTCTAGCGTCAAGCTTCAAATGAGAACAATTCTGCCAGTAACTATGTTAATGTGACCACCTTGCCTGTCTCTAGTGGTTCAAAGCAAAACCCCAGGCCTACTAAGGTGGATTGATATACCTTGTCCCAAAGAGAGTAATACCATGTGGGAGCTAAGTGTTGCAGGGTAATTTTGCCTATGTGTGAGTGTGTGCGTGCGCGCATGTGTGTGTGTGTGTGTGTGTGCGCGCGTGAGTATACTCTCAGGCATTTCTATGTCTGTATATGCATTTTTATGTCGGCGTCTGATCCAAGTGCCTTGAGATGCAGCTGCCATTTACTCCCCTGCCAATCAAACACAGAGGCAAAATCGCCCTGGTCCCCTTGAGAGCCATCTTACAGGTGGCCTGAGTTGCATGTCAGCTTTAACCCTACCAAGAGTACTAATATGTGGTTTGTAATTGAATTGTATTGGCCCCAACACAGCAATGCAATTTAGACAGACTCAACTCCTGTTTCTCCCGCTTTATTCTTGAGTTTTATACTTACACATACACACACACACACACACACACACACACACACACACACACACACACAAATCTATAAGTTATAATCTTAAAGGTCAGGGGGGGCCTCTGGAGAGATAATGACTTTGTTAAGGGGCCGGTCTGCTGTTAAATGAACTCCCATAGGTGTTACACCTCTCCGACACGAGGGGTTAATTGGGAACACATCAGCAGCAGCGGTCGTACCTTGACGCAAGGTTTGAGGCGGTGTTGTCCGTCCCATTGGTGCGTCGGTCCTTCCGTAACACAGGCAAAATTAGTCAGAAGAGGGGATCCTGGGAGACACTGACAACATCTTTGACATTTAGAACTGAGATATTACCACATCAGACGGCTGACACAAGGCCACTGGATTGCTGCACATGAGAAAATTGGTTTACTGGCGCTGCTGTAATGATAAATTGTATAGCTTGACAATGAGCCTGTATTATGACAAGTTGCTGCTTTACCTCAATCTGTCTGTATATAACTACTTTTATAATTAACACTTGCTTGAAACCAATAACCCATAAAGGAGAACGTAATTTGTACAATGAGATGTCGTAACACGCATCACGGAGGAAAATACATCCAATTTGCATTGCTGATTCTGGCACAGATTAGCATAGCCTGTAAAGAATGGTTGAAATCACTAAAACAGGCTATACTAATTAAAGCCAGAATCATCAATTCAGATCTTCTGACACCTCGACTCCAAAAGTGAAGACAGATCCTTTCAGACTGGCGCGCTGTAAAGTTAAAATGCATCATTTGTTAGCATCAGGAACGACTTAATGAAAGGGGAAATTACAACCAAAAGGGCAGTTGATTTGTGATAAAATGCAAAAGACATTTGAGCAAAACATGTTGGAAGAATAGTTATGTTCTTATTTACTGCACAAGCAATATTGCTACAGCATACAGTTGTTAAAGTAATATTGAGCTTGTATCAATATCAGCTCAGTTTCATCAACATGCTGATGTGGATATAGATTGACATTCTGTTTGCTCTTTGTGCACATTGTGAACATACAGTAATTAACTGAATTTATTGTGGGGATTTTCATCCACTGGGTACCGTATTTCTAATACATCAATGACGCTGGTCTGGGCGTGTCCTGCAAATACAATGTACAATATAGTTGTACACTGATGAGATGAGTAAAACACATTTAATTACATAAATGAAGAGTTTACTGTATTGAGGTAAGCATGCTCTGAACCAGCGTCAAACCAATGAAGGCCTTTACTGAATCTGAACTGATCGTGTTTGCGAGTCAGCTAAGGCTATCTCTATGCCGTATAGTGCCTTCAGCACATAGCCACTGGCTCTTTCGGCTCCAACTGTGCAATACATGGTTAATTTAAGGGACCAAAGAGAATGACAGCAGGGCAAATGCCTATTTTCTCCCAGCAGCTTTATAGACAGAGTCTACATCTAAGCCCTGCACTACACACAATGTGTCATACCCAAAACAGCTCCTCAACAGCACATGCAAAATGGATGTGAAACATGGAGTGTCAGAAGCGTAAGAAATAAAGCATGGGAGAGGGACAAATCACACAATGTGTGTGTGTGTGGGGGGTGGGGATTATCGAAAATGAATGAATGAATGAATGAACGAATGCATGCATGGAAAATTAGCATCAATGATCAGAGATACAGTATCAAAATGTAGCGGTATGGCATAAAAATTGATCAGGGAAATGATTTTCAGGTAAGAATAAGATAAAAATGAGGATTGAGCTCTGCCCGGTGAGACGTTGCGTGGTAGAGAGGCCGAGCAGAAATATGGAAGCAATTTATTTCCATAATTTCCTGCTCTGCGGAGCGCTAAAATGAATAGCACATTTGAGTCAGGAGCTCCAATTATCTGAAATAAACTCAGACGAGCCCTTCGAACAGGTTCAGATGCTCAGACCGGTATATCATGGAGACGACGCTTCCAGTGTTTGGTTTGGTCTGGTTTATGGTCGTCTTTGATATATTCTTGCATAAAACAATCAGAAGCCCTCTCTGTGTGCCTGCTTGTCAGAATTTTCTAATGAAATATTGATGACACTCGTGATAACTGTAGGAGACTCAACGGCTTTAAGTATATAGCAGATAGCAGCTTTGCTGACACGATGAAACATTTATTAAATACAGCGTTGAACTGATGTGTGTGTGCACGCACACACAAGCACACATACACACACAAGCACACACACACACACACACACACACACACACACACACACACACACACACACACATTTATCATGGCATTATTATCATTAATGTAAAATGTAGGCCTTTGGAGCAAATCCTGTAATGTAAAATAGCCTAAATGAAGTGTTAGGTTACATTGTATTAATGCCAGTAGAGAGATTTGACCCCTAAATGTGACCCTTTCTAAATATATAAAACATTGAGTCTCCTATCACGAGTGATATGAATATTTTGGAGCAGGGGCCAGACATAGTGCATCACCATGGGGAGAATATGTCAACTCACAACAGACAGGCCTCAGTCAGGTTCAAACCGAGGATCGTCTTGACGTGAGGCAACATTGTTAACCTTAAGCCACTGTGCCAGTGAGATATGCAAAAAATAATTACTTTCCCCATCCATCGCCTGCTCATGACAGTAAAGGAATGACACAGCATTCACGTCAAGTAGGAACTTGTGTCATTGCAAGGGACATTATTATAAAAGTTTCCCTTAAAATTTGCTTGCTTGTTCCTGTGGATGGTAAACGTTATGCACATAGCCATGTACAGTGCTCTTCCTATAATTATATGTTTACTTCAAACAGTAGTATATAGAAATTGAAAAAGCCTAAAGTATTTAACTCTAGAGAACACTGTAATGATATATTCACTTATCTTGATAGGGCTCTTTCAAAGATCCATTTTTGTCATAGAATGCATACGTTGATTTAAGTAACCACATCCAGTTCACCATGGTCACCAAAGGAGGGACAAGTTATCAGAGTCATTGTCACAGCAATTGGATTCTACCACGGCTGCTGGGGCACCTTTCCAACAGCCTAGCCTACACACCACTCTTTTACAAACTCATATAGAATTCATTATTTCCAAGAGATTTACAGCAGGGGCGTCCTGTTGAAAGCTGATGCAATTAACACGTAATGTGCATTAATTACCATTTTTACATGAATTAATTATGTGTATTGAAAGCTGCAGGACAGCTGGTAGACCAATACTAGCCTGGCTCCACACGACTATTGCTCTCAGATCAATTTTCGCTAAGATTATAGTCGGGAAACCCTGTTTGCTTTAATGTATATAGCCACCCAGCTGGCGGACCAATCATGGTGCATTACTAGGTGCGATGACGTTGAAGTTCATCATGTTTATACTGTAACTGCATCGATACAAACATTTGTAGCAATGCCGATTGGTTATAGGCTGTCTAATAGTTTCAATAATACCCAAAGGCCCATAGGAGACAACAGCTGCAGGTTCTTCCCTATTCCATATGTGAATATATATTGGGTCTGGTTACACCATGCTAGGCTAATACTATATCAAAGTGAAAATCAGCCCAGACAAGGAGATTGTAATGGTCAGCTAGTTACAAATTTGTCCATCATCCTTTTTGTACATTGGTTCAACTGTCTATCAGGGACTGTAGAGCCTGGACCAGAATCAACATGATCCCATGTTAGCATAGCATATTTTTATAAACTGCTTGAGAACCGTGAATGTTGAATAAAAATCACTTTTAGTTACCTTCTCTTTCACCTTTCACCCATAAAATTGAAATAAAGAAAATGTAAAACTGTTTACTGATACAGCAAAACTAATTATTCCTGCGATACTTAGTACTAGAGCTGATGTGTTACTTTAAAGAGACAAAAATAATAAATTAGGAGTTAGTAAAACTGATTATATTTAGGCTACCACAATATGGCTGTGTGCATAATAACAATGCAATTAGTGCTAAGTGTTAAGCGTGTGGGTGTATGTGTCTGTGCATGTCTGCATCAGTGTGCACGAGCATGTACTAACTTAGACAAAGTGTATTGTGAAATTCCAAATACAATCCCTTGAGGTATGCAAAAAACCATCTGTGTGGTTGCTGTATTATCACATCACTGCTTAATGAAGCCCCACAGGAAAGCATTTTCTTGGTATAAAAAAGATTTCGGACAAGATTGACTTTGATGGACTATGATTAGGATGTTCAGTGCCACAGGAAAGAAGATTAATAGAGATTGAGAAGGGGTTTGACAGACTATTTGAGTTTGTGGATTAATAAAATAATAGCTAACCTAAACACTTTATCTACAGTAATCTAATCTGAGCAATGCAGTGGGTAGTCTATTAATATACTAAAACACTTATTTTAATATTAAATTAGGCACCATCAACATTTCAGAATTTGTATTCGGTAATAAAAATGACAAATTACAACTAAAATAAAACTAAAATTAAAAAGAGCACGTCTAGTGAATGTAAAAGAAAGAACGGACCTCATCGCCAATGTCACGACTTGAACCTGCGCTATTTAACAGCATTATTAATTTAGTCATAGATGGGTCACTGTGCCTTTCAATGTACATTATACTATACAAGTGTATTATATATTTATATTCACTGTATATATATATATATATATATATATATATATATATATATATATATATATACTTGCTATTCACAATACATGTGCTATTCATGCATTTTAAATCAAATACACAATAATAAACTGCTGTTGGTGAGATATAGAAGTATACTGTATCTCATGGTGCGATGTCACAAGGAAATGAATGATTAGTTACTATAATTCATTTCAAGTGCCCTGGGTGACTATAAATCAAATTTTCGATCTACAACGTAGCATAAACAAAATGAAGACAAAAACATGAATAGCCTATAAAATGCTATCAATGGCGCACTATACAAAAAAGATAACATTTTTATTTTGTTTTATTTTAAATTTTTTGTAAATGTGTATTTTTATGTAATTTATTTTCCCTGTAAGAAATAATAAATACCGTGTGGTTGAAATAATGTCTATAGTGCCTAAGTATTTTGGTTATAAAAAGTATGCCAGCCTACTGTCAATAAAGAGTCCCTCCCTAATTTCATTGAACCAGACAAAATTATTTTGTTATAATATCCATATTATATATGGATATTTTTAAATATACAGTAGTAGTAGTGCACAATATCAACAACAATCCAATATAGGTTTCTTGAGCTGCTGGATTTATATCAGGGGCTTATAACAAAATGAACCCATCTGTACTCAAATAAACCATAATATATGAGGTGATCGAGACGTCACTGGGTCAAAACCTGCTAATTCCTGACCGAGTGCCAAAGTGTCCCCGAGCAAGGCACTTCAGCGTAACTGCCTTGCTAGACTAACACCACCATTGGTGTATGAATGTGTGTGTAGATAAGTGGCCTTTACCATAGGTTAGAGAAGCGCTATAAATGCAACACATTTACATGACATGCATTCATAGTTGTAGATGAACCTGCATGAAAAGAAACTATCTACAGTATGAACCCCCTCCTTTCATGACACATGCCCGCACAATAAAACAAATGTAACTGAATAGATAGAGAGCAGGTGCACAAAGGTGTGTGAATATTTCTAATTAATTGCTAGAAAGACAGGAGACACTCCAGCAATGCAAACTATATAAGTCCCTTCTCAAAAAAAGAATTGCCAAAGGTTCACATAATGCCGAGCAAACAGCCCGTGAGGTAACCACGGCAGCCAGTATCTAAACAGAACCTGAGCTCAAGTTTTATTTTAGACACAGGCTAGTTCAACAGTGTTGACCATGAGTCATGTCACAACCTGTTCAATTCCCACGTCTTATGGCTTGCTTACATCATTGCCCTAGGATGTGATGATGAAATACACACACACACACGGACTCACATTTATTCAGTTGATTTAGTGATTATTTGAGTGTCTGCAGATAATGAATTATAACAATGGATTGATCTGTTCATTATCAACATCCATTATAGCAGGTTAAGAGCGCACATGCACAATAACAATCTTGGGTTTATTGCTACGGATATAAATAATCTTTGCTTATAGAGTGGGCTAAGTACACACTACTGTAAATCACTTTTTTGACTTGTAAACTACAGTATGTAGTACTATTCACTCATTTAAAATTGTCAACAAACAGCGAATGTGACAAATGTAGCCTCCCAATATCTTGCACAATAGGCCATACCAAGACTGAGCCCCCGACTGAGCGCCAATACGTTGGAGTTTACCCCGGTAGACGAGAGGGTCGCCTCCCTGCGCCTACGGGTTGTGGGGGGGAA
>JAOEGT010000007.1:1078207-1099157 GCA_025447795.1 Speoplatyrhinus poulsoni | reverse complement strand
AGGTGTGAGTCTGTGTTAAGAGTTTAGAAAAAGTATCTGAAGTATGGGTAAGCGCTTGTTAGCGATTGAAAAAAACTAATAAGATGCTGACATGTACAGTATATGACCTTGTGACAGAAAATATACATTTCCATAGTCATAGGCTGTAGGAGAGGCCTCATTCATTGAGAAAAAGAAAGATATAAATAGTTAATTGTTAGGGTTGAATTACCAGGATACCAGTGTTAGAGCAGGGTTTGCCTTTTTGGCTCAATGACTGGTGTCGTGTCTGCACACCTGGGTACATATGTTGCTCCCAATATTCTCTGTGTTGGACTTCCAGCAGTCTATTTAGGATTCCAGCAGCTGACAACTTGGCCAACCGGAGGCTCTGAAGTGTCCATTAGTGCTATAATGTTGTGTAATCAATTAAGTCATATATTTTAGTTTACTGGAATGGATATAACATTGCAGCAGCAGCAGCAATGTCTTCGGCTGCATCGCAGCCAAAAGCAACCTATCATACCTGTCAAGCAGTAATCAGTTACCCACATCTAAAATAGCAGGTAATTGAAAACATAAGACATGTAATTGCAAAACACACTCTTAACTAACATGGACTGCTGTGCTCTGAAAGAAAACTTAATATAATAAGGACATTTATGGTGCCATTTCAATAAAGGCAGTGGCTGCTGTGTCTGGTGAATCGGCATAAAGACTCACTGCATTGTCTTTTTCTCGAGGTTATTCCATTGTTATGGTAAACTGTTGACAGATAAAGCTTCTAAAAATGTCCTTATATTGGCACATCAAGTAGGTCATAGGTCAGTACACAGCAGCAGTTGTAGTAGAAATGTATTAGTGTATAAATTACCTTATGAAATCACTCATAATGCACTAAAGGCAATACAGTGGAGACGAACAGCTTAAATATGTTTTCAAGCACACATCTTGAGTGGTTTTGTATTATAGTTTTATTATGAAACAGATCTTCCAATTAATTGGTGAACTCAACTGTCTTTTCCGTCATGAATTCTCATAGTACATTCAGTTTAATGTTTATTTGAACGAAAAACATATTTGAACTTGGCACTTAAAAAACAACCACAAAGAATTGTCACCTTTATTCATTTGGAACAAAATTTACAAAGCCACTTTTTTTTTCTTTTTAAAATACTTTTATAACAGTTTTTTTTTTAAACCCAACTTATGAGAATATTCAAAATACACTTTTTAATGTTACCTCTCTCTCTTTGTACTTATAAATATGTACATAGAAGTGTCTTAGTGTCCTATCCCGTGTTCTTCCCTGGATTCTTCTTAATAAACCGTTAATAAAGATCTTGTGATTTATCCATGTGTTATTTATATATCCGTCCACGCTGTTCGCACTCCGCGGCTCCCCTCCGTCCCGCTCCTCCAGAGAGTCTGTGTCCGGTGTTCCCCAGGTGCTCAGATGGACGTCCCGTGGCCATGCTCAAGGGCATCTGGGATGTGTCCGCCCGGCACCACCTGATAGGCCATGGGCATGGGGCTCTTGACGGGGCTCTGCCGGAAGAGCCCCCCGTTGGGCGCCCTGTGCTTGCAGCGGATAGAGGGCATGGTGGCGCTGCTCAGAGGCAAGGGCAGGCTCCTGCCGCCGCCGCCGCCGGCCGCGCCTAGCGTCCTCCTCCCGGCCCCGCAGCCCTCCTGCAGGAAGGTGGTCACGGAGCGCTGCGGCGGCGCCCCCCGGTGGCCTGCGTAGTCCCGCGCAGACAGGGCTTCCAGCGACTGGCTGGGCTGCATGCTGCCAAGGTCCAGGGCGGAGATCTCTATGGACTGGCCGGGCAGCTGCTTGTGGGCCAGGTCCTCATCTAGGAGGCTGTGTAAACGCTGGTGGACCTGCTCCAGGTTCACCTCTTTGTCCTGGACACACACCAGGAGGGAGGGGGCAGAGGGGGTGATGATGTTGGCATGGCAACACAGAGTGGACAGAGATGTTAAAGAAGGAGCCAGAGATGTTACAGATGGAGTCAGGTGGATACGTTAATAACATGGACACACAAGAGGAGGATGTGAATGTGAAAACAATGTAAAGGGATTGAAAAGGGGAGGAGGAAGAAGGCGAGGGAGATAAAAACTCATGTTACAAACATCAAGATTAGATCTACTGTAGCCATGTGCAATTCAGTTTAGTGTTCAGCATTATTCAGTGACTCATCCACGTCATTCAAAACGTTCAATCCACACTCCGCTACTGGTTCAAATAGGCAACGTCAAGGCGTTACGGTGTTGAGACATCACCTTGTAACTCTGCAATTCCATAATGCAAGACAAGGGATCCAGGTATTGTCACTAATTACTGAAAAGGAGATATTGATAATTCTCCACTTCTTCACTGCTAATATCATTCAAAATCTGTAGAAATACTCTAGTAGAAATGTTAGTAGTAAAAACTAGATGGCACCAAAACCGCATGTAATAGCTTTGGTGTTATTTATTCCATGTTTTGCAACAATTGATATATTTATGCAAGAGGGAAAGTAGCAGAGCTTGCATTGAACTGTATTTCAATTTCATGCTCGGTGGTGTGATTCGGCCTAAATTAATACAATCAACGTCATTTTTGGAAACGCTGCACCACTCGCCCCGCGTCCCCCGTCTCCCCCGTCTCCCCCATCTCCCTAGAGTTTAGATCCGTGACAAATGAACAGACAAACAGTAAAAATATATATTAATAATAGTAATTATATATATACTCTGTGTACTGTGTGCTTCTATACATATTATGCACTGTATGTTTGAGCTTATGTTCACTTCAAGACATCCAGTCTTTACTGACGGACCTGCATAGACAGCATCACCCTGTTGGCATAGCCGGTTGTGACAGACGTATGAAGCCAACCAAGCCAAGGCCTCACGAGGAAGACATTAAGAGTGATTAATGTGCTCCTGTCAATTTAAACTATCCGACATTACAGACAGAATTATAGCATTTAAGTCTTGTTTTTGGGTTTTATTAAATGTTTTACTCTTTGCTTATTCGGGCGTCGATGGGGCGTGTCGGAGACATGTGTCAGGAGAGGGGGGACCCAGAAAAACACCACATAGTCCGAAAACACAATAAATATCTCTCGCGAACGTCCCAGCACCGTTTTGGCACACATCGTTCCACCTAGTTCAAACCCCACGTGTCTATGTACCACAAGCTACAGCATACTAGACACACACAGGCGAACCAAACGAGAGATTAATGGGGGTGAGATGAGAAATGATGCGACTAATAAAATACCCCCCTTCCCCACCATGCCCCGCCCTCTTTTGCCTGTCATCAGCCAATGACCATCCATTACATCAGGCCTCTCCTGTGTCACAAGACACTTCCCATAATGTCTGTCTGTCTGTCCATATGTCCTGCCCGCCTTATGCCCGTTATGCTATTACATGTCAGTGGTCCAGACGCCCTGTCCGCCTGCCGGGAACCAGTGTACAACCAAACGTACACGAACAAGGTTCCTTGTTGCGTCTCCGGACATTGACATATAATTGTAAGCGGTCACTTAAGTGAAACAGCATTTAGAGGTGTAAGAGACCAATAGTTTAATGGCTATCATATGCATCTGCTGTCATAGGCTTGTGAAAGTGGTGCTTACAAGGTTTGGGGAAGGTTAATGTACAGTATATGGTAGTGTATGACTAAGCGTTTATGACCTCCATCGCTAATTTAGGCATAAAGCCTACAGTAGCTAAGATGTTACGCAACTCCCATCACAGCAATATGTGGTCATTATGAGAGGCGGCCCTCAATCTTAAAATGTCAAACCCACACGGGGGGCGCTTGATTTTACTGCCTGTCGACAGGCGTCAGATTTAGGACTGAACCTCGAGTGAACGCCTTTATTCGATGGCAAACTGGCGGGTCGAGGCTGAGATTACACAGCTTTATGTGCTTTTGCTCACACTTTAGTTTAGGGATCCATGTCAAGCCTTAGTGCGGACGCCAGTGGATTGCAGCTGCACTGAGCCAGAGCTCTTAGGCCTTACGACGTGAATGGACTAGCGATTGATAGAACACCATGACAGAAGTACAATCACACACAAACAGGTACAGCTTTGACGCGCGGCACTTAGTAAAACGCCAATCTACCACGCGCTGTTTAATGTAAGGGCTCTCCTTTCTCTTCGTCAGTGATTCATGATGATGTGGGTTTAACCCCCCCCCCCCTCCCCCTTCCCCCATCCAATGAAAAAAACCCTCCCTCGCCAATATGCAGACAATTAACCGAAAGCGTTTCCGTTTGACCACTACAATGAGAGGAAAATGGCGGCAGCTGGCTCTGAGAGAGAAGCCTCAAGCTAGGGTTCCTAGAGGAGCACCGCGGCCTCTCTCTCCCAGCATGAGACGGGATGGGTTGACCACATGGACAACGGCTCGCGAGGGCCACACCTATTATAACTGGGTGTACTGCAGCTCGACTAAATCGGAGCTGGCGTCAGGCCCCGCCGGATCCATAAAGTAGAGTGTGGCAGAGGCATCCCTGGGCAGCACCGGGGGGCCCGGGGGCCTGGGTCTGGATCGGGGCCTCGGCGGGGCCAGGGCGGGGGCAGCCACCACCGCTGCCCCGCCAGGAGCCAGGGGAGCCGGGGAAGCCTTGGGGCTGTCAGCGGTCACCTCTTTGGGCTGCTCCCTGCTTCGGCAGGGCTGGCTGTTCCACCAGGTCTCCAGGGCGGCCACAAGCAGCGCCAGCAGCAGCCCGGCCGCCAGGATGCAGAAGACGCCGGCGAAGCTGTGCAGTCGCAGCGAGCGGCCCTCGGGCTGGGCGTCGGCGTGGCTGTCCAGGTCGCAGCGGCCCTTCCTGGGCCACCACTTCTGCTTCAGGATGGCCAGGTCGCCCTTCTCCTGGAGCTCCAGGATCCTGGCAAGACAGAGTGTGGGACAAAGCTGCATGTCATGCCGGGGGAACACCGTGTCTCGCGGGGCCGTCATGAGGTGCGTCCATTGGCGAACTGTGGCAAACACGTTTGCTTTGAACTTTATTTTTATTTTTATTATTTAACGTTTTGTGTGAACATTCCAAAAATGTTAGTTTTAAACTGTCAGCCTTCGTCCAGCAGCAATGCGCGTTAGCCGAGAACTACCTCCTTAGACTGTTGGTTTGTGTTCGCAAACGTTTGTGGCGAACTTAAAGCAAGTGGAAAATATGTTGGCAAACATTCGCCAATTCTGAACGCACCTCTGATCTACAGTAACCTGCTCCACGTGATGTCTGATGCGTTTTTGTTGCCTGTGTCGAAAAACAACCAATCAGCCGCTTAATGATAATGTTTTTTACCCCCAAGATGATCAATGGTATCACGAGGCTATATGATGCCTCTCTACACAGCCAGTTATATCTCTCTATGTATCTGTACATGACCTCTGACCTGTGTGGAAACGTTTTCCTTCTTTCCAAACAGATACATTATTAAACCACTCAGTACATTCATCCACAGTCCATTACACATAGAAGCGTGGGCAGGAAATTATTAAGCAATTTACACGGTCCCAATGCAACTCAGAGGACAAATAATAACTGATATTGTTTTGCTGTTTATGCATCAAGGAAGTCCACTGTAACAAGAGCTAGAAAATATACACAGTATCAGCGGTCCTGAGGTGTGTACAGGCACTTTACAAATAAGTCCTTCAGCATACACTTTTATCCAAACAGATTTACACACACACACACACACACTATAAAGTAATAAAAATGATTTACTGTAAATGCATACAATTAAAAAATAAAAAACTTTTATTGTGCAAGTGCACAGTAGAATGCCACTGTTTGTATTGTAATAAAGCACAATGATTTCCTATTGAATTGTCACAATTACTCACCACTAACAAGAGGTACAGCATATGAACTGCTTTAAGTAAACAAAAAACAAAGGAAAACAATTGCCGCATCATAATAAATGGCTTTCATATCAAGTCGAATAAGCTCTGCCACGAGATGAATGAGGAAACGCTACAGTCAGCCCATTAGTTAGCCTCAAGACAGTCGGGATGTGGAGGAGAGGTGCTGGAGGAGAATAATGATAGCTGACTGTAAACAGAAACGAGACAGTGAATTTCTCTCAGTGGAGAATCATTAGTCACCCTCTACAATGGCAGGAAGGCGCTCACGTAGCACGGAATGCTAGCAGCACGGAGAGCTAGCACGTGCTCCCACTGGCATGGCCTATAAACACACATCTGCAAATGTTACGTCTGTATTGTTTGACATACAGCGGTTTATAAAGCACAATAAAACACACAGTCACCTTTTTATTAATGATCTGAAGGTCATGTACAATGTCCCACAGAGGCATGCTGCAGTTTATGAGGTAATGAATCTATGCCCGCTGGTCTGCCTGAATTTACATTTCACTTGGAAGAGGAAATAATGTGAACATTACTCATAAACTTGGGTATAACTCTTAGGAAAGTCATTGCCATATGTGGACTGCAATGCCTTGGCTCATATACTGTATTCCTTCAAATATTTTGCGACAGTTTATCAGCCAAGACAGACTACTGTATATACTGTATAATAAGTGTTATTGAATTGACGACACGAGTCTAAAGAGTTAAAACAATCCAGACATGCTGGGAAGCTCTCGATGGAGCAGCAACAATGACTATGGGCCAGGATAGTCTAGTGAAAGTGGCCATGGTTTGAGACTCTGAGTTGGCCTACCTGGAAGCATCCCTGAGCAAGATGTCTGACACATTGTATGTTAATTTGGTTATTGTCATAACATTTGTGGTAAGCACACATCTTGAATTTGACAAAAGCTAAGCTAGAAAAGAAAAAAACAATGTGTGCGATACATTTAAAAAATACTTGTTGACGTCGGAATAACTAGTCATTGGTTTTCTATACTGTATATTTAGACTAGTTGTGGATACATTTTTTGGAATAACTTTTGGCAAACTTTGGCTATCTTTTGATTGCCCCCGCACAAGGCTAGGATAAATTGGAGAACAGGGTGGTTAACTGTCAGTCAAAAGGTTGTGGGTTCGATCGCCTACATGTCCAGACAACCTGTAAGCACCCTTGAGCAATCAGCCTAGCAGGGGGTCCGGGACCACTAGGGTCAGAGATACTGCAGAGGGTCCTCAAAATTATTTAATCCAAAAATTATCAGAAAATATACATCAATATAAATACAAACTGCATGTGCTACATATATACAGTACATATGTCAATAATTATTTTAATGGATTAGTTAGTGGCCTACTTGTATAGGCCAAACATTAATGTTGGCCTGGCAACTAAATACTATACCTATGATAGAAACATATTCTATACAAACCTTAGCCATCAGCCAAGAGGTCCTTGGCCCATGAAACATTTTAAGACCTCTGTCCTAACCTATATCTGTACACGTTATTTGGAAAACAATCCATAGTTGTTGCATTTCCACCCCAATAGTCAGACAATAGTCAGACATCATTAAAAGGGTTTATGATGACTGACGAGTTACCGTAACATCTCACAGCATGCAGTCAGATGGTTTGTGATTGAGACCCGTAATAACTCACTTCTGGGAGAAGAGGTCTCGGTAGGGGCTGCCGTGCTGAAGAGCTATGCCGTAGCCCCTGGTGCTCAAGCTGTTCCCCGTCACCGTCAGTGTACAATCATCGTCTGTGAGCGCCGCATATTCAACCACCGCCATGTCCCACAGAAAGGCAAAGGACTCTCTTTTAGCCTGGGGACACACACACACACACACGCACACGCACACACACACACGTGCGCACACGCATACAAAAGGATGCATTGATGTGGCGGACTACTTTTGGGATGCAAAGGATCAATCTCATCTGGATACAGAAGCACACTGACTACACACAGCACACACCTTCACAGCCCCCAATGACAGAACATGACGACATCATTTATGTAATTTACTGCAGCACTTTACTGTACTTTAAATACTTTGCTGTACTATAAATACTTTTCTGTACTTTAAATAGTAAAGTTACTCTGAACGCATTATTAGCATAGACTTATACTGTATATCGTGCCTAGTCATTATAAAAAAATATTATATAGCATCAGCGATATTATTACATTTAAAGTAAATCCATTGTATAATTTAATACGCTGTAATGTTTTCCCCTTATAAAAATTGTGGCATCATTTGAGTTGGCTTATTTTCTGTAGCGTTGCATTTCTCTGAGACTGGCTTGTGTTCTGGCCTCCAGCTCACGCCGTGAAGAATGTCAACCAAATCCTCCAGCTGCGTTAAATCCATTTGGAGTGTGAGGTTTTATTTTGTTGTTTTTGTTCATTTTGCTCTGCCTTCTCTACACCAAGTGTCTTCGTCCATGATAGTGCAGTGATCGAATAAATCATTTGAAATCCCAAAATAAAATAAACAACAACATACAATAAGAAAACATGTTTATATTACAGTATGTCAATAATTACTTTTCAGTAAGCACGGCAAACAGACAGTACCTTATTATTTTGCAACACTGAAAATTATTAAGCACTACAATAAAGTAAGATTCATGAACACATTGGACATGTAAGCTGATTTTCTCTGATGCATGTATTTGTGAAATACCACATGGTATTTATTTCTCTTTCTACACCAAATGCAATTAATTGCTCATATAATCGGGCAGTTCTGCGCCTAGGCTTCTGTGTCTAATTTGTTTAATTATGGATGATTCTTCACTGTGCTTTGTGAGTATGCGAGCGCTTCATTGTGCGCTATGTAATAGAATGTGTTCATAAAAGTATTCAGTCCAGTAGAAAACTGAGTCTGTTAATGGAGAAAAATGAAGATGCAATTCTCTTTTCAGTAAATGCTGGTTGTGATTGTACATGCACATTTCTGTGAATAAGAAACAAAAGTTACCTTTCATAACTAAACAGTGTTTTTATTTAAGGTCAAAATAATATTTATTTAATATATGTAACATACTGATTATCATACTACATATGTTATACTCCCTCAAAGAAGTAGTAAAATATGTTAGGATAAACATTTTTTATGTGAGATATTAATATGTAATGCTAAATCTCTTTAGGAACATTAATTTGACAATTGAGCTTCAAACGTTAATTGAATAAAAAACAATACACATAAATAATAATAATAATAATAATAATAATAATAATATTAATAATAATAATGTTAATAATAATAATAATACATTATTATTATTGATATTATATATAGTCCTCATATTTTTCAGAATTGTAAACAATCATACATGTATCGTTATTATTGTGACAAGAATATTTACTGGAGAGTGTATGGTCAGAACATGAAACATACTTTGATGTAGGTGGTGTGCTTTTGTTCTAAGTCTGTACCAGCTTGGTTGCTATAGAAACCGTTAGTAGGAGAACATCCATGAAAGAGCCTTAGTGCTGTGTTTATACTTCTATAGAGGAGACACAATAAAGCAACATGGACCCTGGAATCACGGGGGATACAGGAGACATGTCCCCAATCTCACTGAAACACTACCCCCCCCACCAAACCCCCATTTATGTTCATATATGTGTAAATAAGGGAATCATGTATGAATCAATATTTAAGAATTGGATGCAGCAATGTTGCTGTCTTGCTAAGGGATGTCAGCTAGTTAGCCAATGATCTGAAAATGAACGTATATGAAAATTGTGACCTAGACATTCAATAATATCAATACATTCAAACAATATTAAACATATTTGTCAATTCTGCAACACATAATCTTCAGTTTACATTTTCTTGTATGTCTGTATATACTGTAAGACTGGCTGTATATCGGTCCGGTATTTTTCTTGTAAAGAGAGGAGAATTTAGTTGTTTTCACTAAACTATAGCATTACAATAAAAAATAAAACTGATGTTTAACACAACCTGACATAATATAGCTACAATGACACAATTGTTATAGTCTAAAAAAGCCACAATAGGACTAGACTCCCTGTTTTTATTGCACTACAGTCTGATATTTTCCCTTTTTGTTGCGCTACAAACTCATGTCAGGTAGTGTAAAATATAAACATAATGAATACAGTAGTACAACCATTTATAATACAACCAAATATAATATTGTTCGACACAATAAAAGCCTTCATATTCTAAAGGACACATAATGGAAGACACTCTACGTAAGCACTTCATAGTGCCAATATTGTAGGACTTTACTAATGTGGTATGAAAAGGAGACAGGCTGTTACATTTAATTTAGCAGCTGTGCAGCACAAAGACATGGGGCAAATCACACCGTTGCCAGGACAATGGACAGAGGCCAACTGCCATGGAGAAGAGCTTCCCTAACCCAACACCGTGGCCATTTTGCCCTGCTTTGCCCTGCTCAGCTGCTGACTATTGGCAGGCACAGCTAAATCATGTCGGCTCGTTAGCCCTCTCCCATAAAACCAGGATCCCCAGTGGGAAGAATATCTCCAGCCAGGAGGAGGTGCAATATGTCATACTGCCGCCTTCTGTCTCCACACAAGCCCGTGGTCAATAGGTCTAGCTAGCATGGAGTCGATGACACAGTTTTGCCAATCAAAATACACGCTCTTTCTTAATACTTTTATTTCTTAATACTTTTAGTAATAATGTTGGTTATTTTGCACCTATCTGGATTGGGATTTGTGTCTGTGAATGGCAATAAACAACAAAACCGGTGAATGTTTATATATTGATTTAATAATTTATATATTGCGACTTGAGTGACAATGGGCTAGCAGGTGTAAACGCTCACCCTTATGTAGCAAAAAAAACTAAATTATAAATATTATGTTTCACCACTGAAGGATAATCTTCTACACTGCAAAGATGAACTGTATAGTTTGGGAGATGTATGTCTCTTTGCTCTATAATTTAGATACAAATTAATTAGCAAGCATTAATCCACTGAAATAGGTAGAAGAAAGTTAAGGAGTTAACTACAGTAGTCGGTACAAAAAAAGAAAATCTACATAAATGTAGTGGACCTCTACTTTGAGATCTCCCATAGAGCATCACCTGGAATTGTAAAGTCTACATGACAGAGCAATGGGGATATTCAAATAAAAGCCTACAGTAGCCTAAGACATGTCTAGTCAGAGACATCTTGCTGGGTAAAAGGCCTATGTGATTCTATTTTTGCAAGCCATTTAAAATCAGAGCCATTTAGAGGAACTCTCTAACTCACCTTTATGATTCCTTCAGATGGGAGGGACACTGAATTATCCTGGCCATTGTTCTTGTTGATGGTTCTCCAGAGCTCAGCAAAGGTACTGTCCTGCTCCAGTGGGTTGGTGCCTTTTGCCCGGAAGTACTCGTATACGGCTGAGTCCCGCACCGTGCCGTACACCAGGTCTGCTTGTTTGGACAAATCCTGAAACGACCTGCAGTTGGTTTTGAGAAAGAACGTGAATGTTAGTTTTCTATGGTTAGATGCAGTAGAAACCCAATGAAATAACACCCCCTAAACCTTATACGACTCCTATTAGCACATACAGTACTCGTATAGTTCAATAGTTTTAACCTCTGAAATATTATAACTCTAACCTGTACAGTATAGACCCATTTAATGCCGATGTCACACCGACTTCACCACCATACTGTATGCGCCTGCAGCTATCAACAGAAGTCCTGTTAGACCCCATATATAAAATAAATAAATGATCTGTTTTGCAATTCTGTATCTATATTAATGAGCTACTGGCTGAATGTGAAAACTACAACTTCATTAGCAGTCTGGGGGTGGGGTGAATTGATTCATCTCTGTGGAAAGAAGACAGCGCATATGGGCAGACTTATGTACATTTGAATAAGAGATGATGTATGATAATGGTAATTGGTTGAATGAGTCCCCCTTGTGGGAAACTGAGGCCCTATCATCATAAGCGAAAACGTAGAAGCTTTTGTTGCATTTTTGCATTGAATCCCGATGACACCGGAATTTACAAGGCATCGTATTCTGCCACACCTCCCACATGCTTATTAATATCTTACATCCTGCACCAGAAGAAACAGCAATTGCAAACTATTGAGCTGTGTTTGTGCTGCAGGCTCTGCTTGGTTAATAATGCTCTTGCAACAAACCTTGCAATTGTGCTATTGCTATATTGATCGTTGGAAGCGCATTAATTACATGCACCAAATTATATTAAATCCACAATGGAGAAGAATGCCTTGCACGCATGTGCGTGGTGGTCGTCTGTGGTGTATTATACGTAAATCTGAGTGGCAAAGTTACACCACCACGTCTCGCCTTTTTACACCTTTATGCAGTTCTGAGTTCTCAAAGTGCTGTCATGTGAACAGAAAACCTTCTAGGGAAAAAACAACTCAGTTTTTCTGTGTTCTATTCACATTGTTTACCTACAGTTTTCACATCTCCTGAATAAAAGCATTGCATATCTGACAATTCAAAATAAATAGTGGGTTCAATAGCCTTTTGCGAAAGGTAGCTCAATATGTTGACCGAGAACAATGGGTCAACTTATTGAAGGTAACGAACTGTAGCAAAGCACATGCACTCAACACATGTGCAAGCACGCACACACACACACACACACCAGTTTAGAGGAAATGGAAGTGGCATTCATCGATAGGTAGTATATAGCTGCTGTTTGTTTGTGAACATATCTCATCCATGTATGTCTGAGAATCATGCCCCATATCTCGCAACAACAGGATAAACACGAAAACTCAACATTTTCCATTATTTAAATCTATGGATTTTTTTTCACCCTGCTTAAACATTGATTGTTTAATTAGTAATTCCCAACCTACCTACCTCCACAGAGCACCATGAATAACCTATAGCATTGTTAATCGGCTCACATGGAGTTCCTCCTTACTGTATAGTTGAACACAGTTTAAATTTGGAAGATTACAAAATGCTCCGAGGTGCAGTTAGTCCTCATTTCACTTCTATGTCCAGAAGTATTCAAATAGGGTTACAGTTCTTACAAAAACAAACACAATATTAAAAATACCCTGTCCTACATTAATAATTGAATACAAACATTTGTGAACTTTATTTTTGAAGGTGCTTGTGAAGTGCACTTAGCCAAGAGTGAAAGTGAGAGGAACATTAACAAATAACGCTTCAATGGTTTTATTTAAAAATTTTTACACACGCACATGCACACGCACACACAAACGAAGCTCAAGGAGTAGCCATACCAATACTGATGAATGTACTAACAGATTGTTGGGTCAACAATCTGTTAGTACATTCATAATGGCCAAATAGAGCTGTCTCAACCTCAGCCAAAACAAGCTGCTACATTCAGCATCAGATAGATTTAGAGGGATGCTCTCCAATTAACTGTATAGTTTAATGCCATCTGAAAAGATTTGAGATGGAAAACAACTGAACGTACGGACTAAACTTGATCAAGGAGAGCAAGACAGCCTCCCTTCAGAAACAGTAAGAAGCAGAACACTGAAATCCAATGGGTGTGCAGCCTTCTTTATGAAAGTAATCAATATCTATTCTGTGTGAAATATGCAGCTCAAATTGTACACAAACTATATATGAATATATTTCACATTTTATTATCTTTAAAGGAACACAATTTAAAATAAAAGCTATGTTTGATTTACTATGATTTACTTGGGTTATTCTCAAAATATAATGTCCAGAGGTCCAATATTATTCCATGAACATGTCCCGAAAGAGTATCTCGTCAGTGTTTGTATGACTTATGACCTATGACCTATGAACTATATTCATTGCATCTGCTTCTCGCTCTTGGTACCTTTTAAGAAGGCCAGACTGTTTGTAATGCTGTATACAGAGGAAATACTGTAGCTACTAACTTTAAAAACAAATGACACTGTATGGAAAATTCCTCCATAATTACCCCAATTACCGCCTTATAGGGTCAGCTAGACCCATATAATCACCATATGGTCACGGTGTGTGAGCAGTGTTTTACGTGACCTTTGTCTTCTTTGATGTCTCCACTGAGCCACAGACATTTCTATATTCCTGCTTTAAAAACAACACACGCACACGCACGCACGCACACACGCAAGCGCACGCACACGCACGCACACACACTCACACGCATGCACACACTCCCTCTACAGACTTTGGTGCTTCCACCCTTTTGTTCAAATGTGGCTGCATACAGACAGAGCCAGTGCAAAGCCTCTACTCCTCGGGGGGAATGAAAGAGGCCCGTATTGGATTAAGTGACAAATCACATTTGGAGGAATGGGGAAGCCTACTTGCTATACAGTGGGCAGCAGGAAATTACAGGAAAGCAAGTGCTTGCCCTCACGAGCACGAGATGGGTCGCACAGATGACCCGGTGTCCTTCAGAACAGCACTGTGCCTCCTGTGTAGCAATAACACACGTGCATCTAACCTGTTTCCCTCAGCACAGGCTGTGTGTTGTAAAGCATGACTGTGTTCCATGGGGATGATGATTGTGTACAAATATTACTGTACATGTCCCACTATACATATTTAACTGACAGTTAAACAGCGTTATATTATAAACAGCCAATACCTGTGCGGACTGCAAAACAAAGCCAGTGATTGCACAGCTCTGGCTCCGTAAATAAGAACACAAAGCGATGCAAGACCGCACCACACAACACCATCCTAATCCTAGTGGTGTAGCGATGCGTGCCGAATATGAAGGGGGCAGAGCTTCTGAGGGAGTCTATGTGTGTTTTTGTTTTTTCCGACTTCAAATATCAACAATGTTTCGCCAGCATCGCTGACTACCCCTTTACCTGCACCTCAACAATAACGCTTTTATATATATATATATGTTTTTAAACATGGCTACAGAGAGGGTTTGGTGTCTTACCGTACAGCGTTGTCCATGCGAGACACCGTGAGGTATGCGGCCAGGTTGGCTGTGTACGAGGAGCACACGATCAGCGTGAAGAGCCACCAGCTGCCCATGACGATACGCAGTGCCACGGAGCCCAGGATGGAGTCGCTCCCTACGGACAGAAGGGAGGCTCAGGTCACCCTGGTGGAACCCAGGAGCATCGTCGTCTCCCCGTTATTAGCTTCGCTTCAGTGTTGTGGGACGTTGTGGTCCCCCGGCTGCAGAAATGCTTCTCAAGCCTTGCGACAAATGAACCGTTAAAGGAAATACAGTACGAATTTGCACACTAAGCATTTTTGGGTGAGCCACATTTTTATTGATGCCCCATTTGTTTCCATTACACTGGAATCTATGGAATCTCAATATCAAGGTCACCACAAATCTAACCCGAAATTCATTGGTTCGGTTTTGCTCACAAGCAATCACCACCAGTTGGGTGAGATGGGAACATGAGATCCAGATCAAAAATGGCCGGAATTCCCCTTTAATCTTAATTCACAATTTTTCTTTTTACTTTGACATCAATATTTTTTGCCTCCTTCTTTCCTGTTCTCCACATCAGATTGAAAGAGATGTGCTCGTCAGATTAGGTTTTTCATCTCCACTTCCTCTGTACTTCTTCTTCACTTCATCGTGGAAAGATCACAAGCTGAATGCAAAGTGGATGAGGAAAAATGTCAACATGAATTTTTTATTTTGAACAGTAAAACCATAGAAATGTCATCCGAAAGACTCAGAAATGTAATGAAAGTAATGAAAACCCTTTCACTTAACCGTCAGGGCTGTGAGGACAGCTGAACCCCGAACACAGCTTGGGGAAAAATTAAATAGTTGTCGTTTGCATGGCAGTCATTTATATTTGATATGGCCTTGGTCAAGAGGTGTGTGATTTGAATATGTTTAACTCCTACAGGAGTTTGGAGAAGGCCTTGGAAGCATCATGCTGTAGCATGTAAGATGATTGATTAGGCTTAGTTTCATCGCTTCTCCTGGCCATGTTAAATAAATAAAATGGGAAGTTAAATCAGAGAAACTTCTGCCTGACCTTCAAAAGGGACAAAATATATACAATCGCTGTCTACAATAATCGCCGAGCGAGGAATGCCAAAACACGTAGGTGGTCGGTATCGTCTTTAATGAAGGTCTAGCAAAGACCAGCTAACTGGAAACCAACGGGGAATATGCGTTCACCAAGATTAAGCCCTCTGACAATAGCGTTTTCAACATCACTAATGAGATCCATATCAAAGGGGTTTTACGTCAGCGCCTGAAAACCAACATCCCCTTGAGTTAAACAAAAAGTGCCAATGTTGGAACTCGAGCCAGAAAAGTGCAGAGAAAAAAAAATAGAAAGCAAAACAGAGAGAATTCGGCTTTTTGTAAAATATAGTGGGCGTTCGGCTCAAAGAGGCTCGTGGGCAATGAGCCAGACATTGACAAATGCAGCTGCGTTTTTAACATCCGTAGTCATTTATACACATTGGATCTCCACCAGAACCTACTGTAGGTTTGGGATATTCACTCAGACAAGGGCACCTTTAAAAAATGCTGGGCTGGCCATCATGCCATACATGATATCACTTGTGCTGATATAGTGTAGCATGAATAAGGATATCAAGAACACTGGTTAAGTAACTTTGAAGAAACAGACGTTACTGTGGTTTATTACATTTTCATACAATGTCGTTTGTATTACAGGTTGGCGAGACTAGGGCTGTGTTCCTGATCATTCTTCCCAGTTTGTAGCGTGTTCATTACTTTGGACTGTGAAATTACTGTAATATCTACAGTGGGGTCCAAAAATGGTTTTATATTACCAAGAAGAATCATTCATCTACTACAAACAGTGCTGGAGAAGTTACTTTCAAAAAGTAATATATTACTTTTTACTGTTCAGTAGAAGTTACATAATTACTATCTCTACAAATATATTACATATTATATAGCTAAGAGTACAGTCTAATTAATAATTATTATAAGCTGTCTGAGAAAGTTTTACATAGTTTGCAGAGTTGCAAACTTTCTAAAGCTTCGGCAGTTTGGTGTGAGATTTCGTACTAAACCAACATGTTTGGCGTGATAGCCATGGGCATGTTTGCCATCAAACGGGACAAAGAGATGAGGGCAATATTTATCCCAAAAAATGAAAACACTGTGAGACAGCTAAGGACTACATTGATACAGTGTTGAGTGTGTATAGAACAGCATTAAGAACGCAAAGAAAGCAATCTTAGCCTACTATTGTATTGACAGGGATTACCACGTATTGCCATTACGCTCAATAATGGCAATACAACATAGCTTACTGTATACACAGCAGAACACAGACAGATTCACAACCCAGAAGCCTTCTACCGAGAGTTCTCTCTCTCTCTCTCGCTTCCTCCCTCCCTCCCCACGGAGGAGAGCGCTCATTCACTACTAACAATGTAGGGAACACAGAACTAACTTAAACGAAACATTTAGACAAAATCAATATAAAATACAGAGACTATAGGGCGCAACTAGGCCCACTGGAGGCAAACACAATCGGTGCGAAAGATATGCGAAATACGTTACTTACAGTACAGAGGATTATTCTAGAAGGCTATGAAAACCCAGCAGCTGACTATGGGGCTGCAAATATGATCTTTGGTGGTTATTAATGCTTGACAAGTTATTGAAGTCCACTGTACTTCTGTTGCATCAGCCTTACGTACAGTACGTCATCATTGTTTGTAAACAGAAAATGGGTCTATATACAGACTATAACCTCGGCGAAAAGTCAGCTGTGCTGTACATCTCACCCACCCTGCTGCATGAATGCACCGTAGACGATCCAGATGGCGCTCTGCAGTGAGTTGGCGGCCGAGGGCGCCGCTGAGTGTCCTGCTGAGGCGTTGCGGGCGCGCACGGCCTGGATGCGGCGCAGCAGGAAGATCATGACGCCCACCACTGGGATGGCGGCGGCGATGCACACCCACACCGCCAGGTCAAACGGCGCCAGCAGGGAAAAGATGTTGATCTTGTCCTCCGACTTCCGCATCAGGATGCCAACGGAGTAGTCCAGGTAGCGTTTGCTGAAGTCCACCACGCTCTCCCGCTCGGGCGTGATGGTGATGGCCGATATGGCCAGGTCTGCTCGCTGACGGGGAACAGAGGCTCCGTGTTATTGTGATTTTATTTATTTACTTTGACCAAGCACATTATTGTATTCGGTTATAATTAGATTCTAGTAATTCACGTTTCTATGTTCTGGTTGAGTTTCATTTCTTTAGCTTGAGTTAATTCATCTGCTGTACACACCAGTGTCTCATTTGCGTACGTTGTTGGGATGCTCAGTTTGTCATGAGGTATTGTTTTGTAGTATTGAGCATACAAAGCCTGTATTCTTGTGGTTCTCACTAGCCTATACTCTCACGTATAGGCTAGTGAGAAACACTAGCCTAAAACACTGTTCCTGTGTGTGTAAATAGAGCCGTCCACATCGAACTTGTCCTTTCAGATATGTTCCTGCTCATAACATAGCATTATTATTTGATGTTTGCTGATCTCATATTGCAACATGCAGCTCAAAGATAAACTGAAAGCTGTGTTATAACAATGTTGTCTTTTTGATTTGGTGTCCATCTTCTTTACCCTCCCTCCTCTACCCCCAAGCACAGCTTTGTAAAAATAAATAATGATAAAAATACAGAAATCAACAAACAAATACATAAATAAATAAATAAATAATACAAAATACATTAAATAATGAATTAATTAAATAATAATAAATAAACCATGGCCCAAGGAGGAAACTTCGGGCAAAGCAATGAATACTTATCAGGGAGTAGACTTCTGGTTGGGGTTTAATAACAGACTGGATATTGTAATGTAATGCGTTAGTGTTCTGATCTAAAAAAAAATAATACTCAAAACGATACTCCCTGAACTTCTATTGTAAAATATACAATAAATACACATCATTTTGCCAAAGGAAATATCATAAATGTATCACACACATTGTGATATACATCTGTAAGATCGAATCATGAATATGTGTTTGGCATTTCTGCTTTTGTATTGCTTTTCATTCAACAAGAAATGTAAGCCGCGATACTCTTCTCACCCAGGCCTATCTGTGGACACACACTGCCGTGGAATGGCCTGTTGAGACTATTCATGGATTGTTGAGTTAAGCGCCACATTGCACTCTTCAGACCGCAATCAAAGAGGCTCACACATGGCTAGAGTGATAAAGCTCTCTCCCTGGCCTCAAACACCATGCAATTGTGGTGCTGACAGCTATACCATTTTAGGTAGGATTACATGCTTGTTCATCGATCATAATCACTATAAAGGCACGGACCAGACTTCGTCTGTAGAATGTACTTGAAGCCTACACGAAGAAATCAAGACAGGAAAATATGTATAATTTAAATTCTATTTTCACTCTGTTGGCCAAAATACATTTGAATACATATCCTTCTAAGGACTAGACTGTGTGTCAGCTTTATAGTAGGCATGCATACAGTATTCTTTTGCTAAACCTAGAGACCAGAAATAAACGGTGACAGTGGAATCCATTATTGATTCTTACTGTTGTTGCAACTAACCTTTCCAATGAGCTCTCCAATCATGCCATTCCATGATCCATTGGGAAGAGCAGAACCATATTTTCCATCACCGACCTGGTAGATGTCATACTTAAAGCCCAGTATCTTGGCCAAGGCATCCAAAACATCAATAGAAAAGCCCTTGTATCGCTTGGGCTGTCCGAGAATGTTCTCCGCCACCATAATAAATGGTTCCTCCTGTTAAATGATTAAAGCAAAAAGGCAAAATATGCATTATTCATTAATTAGCTATCCTGTAAAATGTTTTAGCAAGCTTAGTGACGCAATGATAATGTTGAGGACTATAAAAGTGTATGTTCATCCCCAAGTCCTCCATAAATCCTTTAGCACAGGTACTATAAGACAATCCAAGGGTGTGTATCACTTCATCAGAAATATGTAATTTATCAAGATGAGCCATAATCTCCTTTGTGATTAGATCAATTCTTGCAGGGGGACATATTCTGTCATCATTAGGTATTTAGATTGACACATTTATGAAGAGCCTTTGAGATGGAAACTTTGTCTTAATAAAAATTGCTTCCCGGGCAACTGTTGACCCGTAACACATGGCGCAATGGAGACTGGTGATGCTTGATCAACCAGAAGTTGACATGTGAAATTGATTGCATGCATCTATGGGTTTTCTTGGAGGTGTCAGGGTAGAATTATATGGGTGTCTGTTGAAGAAGAGAAAAGAAAGAGAAAGAGGTGAAAACATGGAAACAATTTAGGCGGCAAAAAGGAGAGAACTTCTTGAAATGGGCTGGGAAAAATGACTGCCAAGATGAAGCTGAACAGAACATATGTGAATAAATATGGTGCATGTATGAAGACATGAAATGCATTTTTGTATGTGAAGTGGAAGATGGAGTCAATGGGTAGAAGTGTAGCTTTTATAATTCCAGGTCGATCTAGGATCAATTCTCACATCCCATGGCTGGTCACTGTGACCTAGCAATGTAAAGTGATCCAGGTGAAGAGCTGCTGAGTGCATCATAATAAATCGTCCATTGCCCTTCATCAGGTTTACATTCACCTACAATATGCCTGCCTGCAGACAGTGTATGGACATACACCGTCTATACGGTTACATTGTTATATGTTGTATCACAAGCAAATACAACATTTTATTGAAATCACAAAGCTAATAATGAGCTAATGCATTGTTAGTGACGTGGAACAATCTAATGTAATTGTTTCCTTACACAAGCATTAGTCTATACTGGAGCCAGATGTTAACTGATGCCGTGCAATTCAACAACAACTTACCAGCAATGTTACAATCTTGAGCGTGACTCCATGCATACCGCTCTCAATCCGACTCTCCTTCAAGCTACCGTTCATACCGCGAGTAGAATCCCAGGTTGCAAGCTAAAAGGGTAGAAGGGTAGAAACAGAGAGAGAGTGTGTGATTGCTGTGTTTTTTGACATGGAAAAAGCTTATGACATGATGTGGAAAGAGGGGTTGTTAATCAAGCTTTTTAACATGGGAGCTGGTGGGGTGTAACGCTGTGGTTGTGGAGGCGAGTGCAAACGAACGAAAAAACAAACACCAAAGCTAAACAAAAACCACGAGCC
>JAOEGT010000007.1:1066434-1073934 GCA_025447795.1 Speoplatyrhinus poulsoni | reverse complement strand
GCAGGATTTAAATATCTAATCAAAATGTTTAAGCACTTCTTTTTTATTTTAGGTTATTTTAATTTTATTGAAAGCATCTTAATTACCTGGTAGAAGAGATGGCTTTGCTAGTATAAGTTGATGGGGAACAAAACGTATATCTTAATAGCAACCGTACTGTAGGTCTCTTAAAAAAGTATTACCGGTACATTTTACAGGACTTCAGGGCATGACTCTCCATTTGTTTGTACTAGCATTGATAAGTGATATAGGACACAGCTTCTAATTAATGATAATGAAAAAGCAAACTAAAGCATTCGGGGAAAAGATATTTGTCCTAAAGTCTTATTTCTAGAGTGAGTTTTCCCCCAGTATTCTGTATATTTGATGCTAAAATTCACACTATAAAGCTGAACTTTTTTTATAACGGCTTGCTTATCTGCTTGTAAAGAAGAGATGTGCAGTATGCAAGTTCCCAGTCAGATTAAATCTGTACGTGGCGTAATAAAATACATTCAGGTATTGAAGGTTACGTTGTTCCACTTGGCACTTCCCTGGATAGCATAAGCATCTCGATCACTGGTTTTTGATGCGAGAACTTTACATGTTACTTGACAAAAACTACATGTTTTATTATTTTTTTACTTGAAATATGTTTGTCCCTGATGCAGCTCAATATTGCAGACAACAAATCCCTTTGTGCTGCTTGGCCATGCTTTCTTCTCGCTGGGTCTCTAAAGTCGGTAACAGGCGAATGTTTCACCAACAACCAGACAATGAATTCATGGTGCAATTAAAGCAAGTTTACATTTATAAATGGTAAGATGTGTGTGTGTATACCTTAATAAATATTCTTTACCATTGGGAGCAAACTGTCTCTAGTGTGAACAGAGGAGCCAAGTTTTTAGTCTGTGTTCCAAACCCCCCTTCATGTCCCCCCAACCCTTACTATGACACACAATTCCAAGTGATAGAGTTTTTACACAAAGGTTGGAGGTAGCAGAGATTCAGTTTTCTGCGAAAGTCCTACCCATTTACTTATCATTGTGACTTTTACACAATGGGGATGAAAACGAACATGCTTGTTTTATATATTAATGTTTTTGTTTTTCACAAATGGATTTTTAAAACCAATGAGGATGGTCTGAAGTGATGTAGTGTCATCGCCAATATTTTGGACAGTCTAATCATTAAATTGAAAGAGTTGAGCGTGATTAGGCTTTTGAGAGGCTGTGATTTTATTAACAAAAGGAGGTTGAGAGCTGAAACGTCCCAACGGAACGACGGAGGTTTGCAAAGCTTTGGCCTTATTGACAAGTTTTTATTTTCCTTTTAAACAACTACAAAAAGAAAGAAAAACAAATGTCTCTGTAGGCTTTTCACTACCTCTCATGTTGGTTAATTTATTTCACATCTAGTTGTCAATGTACAAGTTGTTTTTAGATTTACTTGAAGCCTAACACTGTAAACACAAATGTGCACAGAAAAATGAATAATATGTATTTGAAGAGGAGTTAAAGAGAGCTTAGCCTAGTCAACATAATTTTTGTTTTGTTTGTGTGAGCTGAACTAGATTTTAGATCTCTATAAAGAATTCAGGAACTCCACTGTCTAAGGGCTACTCCCATTTTTGCCTATGCAAATCTGTTACTGTGGGCGAGTTTGGAAGGGGCAAGCTACCATACCTCTCACATGTGCTAGTTGTTGGTTTGCGTCATCGTTTGCTGATATTCTTAAATCCTGTTCAGCAAAAATGTATGCTTTTATATATACATACATATATATATATATATATATAATATAATTTATATGACAACTAATATACAGAGAACATATTATATGCCTTCGTGATGATGCACAGAAACCTTGCTGAAAACAAATAAATGTATTATTGTCTGACATGATGTTGCTGTGTGCTGAGATTGTTCAGCTGTGTGCTGAGATTGTTCAGCTGTGTGCTGAGATTGTTCAGTTGACTGACTGACATGGACCTACAGAGTGAATTTGGTGACTGTCAGGTTGCACCAATGCACCAGGTTTCCAGTCCTGAACAGCGTTTCCTAATCTATCCATTTTAAAATGCTCAATTACAGGCGAGTGTACTGCAGATCTCAAGTACATACAAAGCGTATACATCGCTTGTCTTAGCAACAGGTAATGAACATCCACACTGTAGTCTTGCTGGGAGTAATACTGTAGTCGTTGGCAACAAAGAGAAAAAATATCAATGTTTTAGCCGATTGATTTCAAAACAACAATCAAGAAATTTATAACATATGAAGAATATTAATAATTTTCTTATTTTTGACTCTTTCCATGACCCACTAGCTAGAATTATATTCACACGTATAATAAAAACAGGTTTTGAATTTGTTATAACACCATGTTATCAGAATAGAATGAACTCTTACATGCTATTATTAAAGGCAGGGTTACCGGTAGTTATTCTCGAGAACGCTTGCTAACTTCAAGCTTAAATCAAAACAACATCCCTTCACAGCGCCGCCTCACTCATTGAAATACAGTATGAAGCAGAATGTAGTAATACGGCTTTGTTGTTGTGAACGGTGGTTTCCACTTTATGTTACTATTCACGGAGCCAGGGCTGTGTAGAAGTACCAGATTCTTTTTTCAACACGCACACAGAACAGTAAACTAGCGAAATGCGAGGAGATATTTGGTGAATTTGACAAAAAGTGTATTAGCTTACAATTAGCTATACTTAGACTATACTTTTAATCCACTTTTGTACATTCACTCTCCTGGTGATAATGCAGTATAATTGACATTTGGGTTTGTGGGTTTCGCCCATCCCGGTGTTACCTCACATTTGGATTAGCGGTCTTTAAAAGTATATTAAGCGATTGTAATATAATACTTTTTTAATGTATTTTTATATTTATAAAATATCTTCTTGCAGTCTGCTAGCTTAGCGTTCTCTATGCGTGCTCACAATACCCTAGCCTTAGCAATGTGTTTCCAATGTGTGGGGCGGAGCTTCTGAGGGAGCAGCCTGTGGCCCTGGAGCGCTGTTTTTGTTTTGAGTTCAAAGTTGGCAAGCACTCTCGAGGTGACTTAGACTGACCTTGAACGCTAGGAACCAGACCTTAACACATCCTCTTGACTATCTTGCTGACTTTCTCACCATCACATCACAAACAGTAATTTCATATCAGGCAGAAGAGGAAGAGGACCATGACAGCCAACACATTTTATTTCTCCATGATTAATAACTTTAATACTCTTCTGTGGTGCCTGTTGAGAGGTTTATGGTATTTTAGCTAAGAGACTTTTGTACAGGTATTGAATTGATTGAAGTTGGGTTTTCAACTTGTGTAACAGTTTTAGGCAATCACTCTCTTCTTTATTGATTTAGATGCCTAAGCCACTTGGTTTTTACCTTGCCTTTGTAGATACAAAACAGGCTTCAAGAGAAGATCTGTAGATAAAAATAAAAGAACTTTACTATCACTTACTGTAGGTGATTCAAAGTGAACATTTTTTATTCAGCATGCTTTTTGCTAAATAAATGAAATAATTCAGTTATTTACTATAAACGATACTGTATGAGTATGTATTCAAGTACTGCAATATGCAGACAATTAATAATATCCTAAACTCTTTTCAGGAAGTTCATATTTTAAAGTACATTTAATTTGTGTATTTTGACAGTTAAGAAAATGTAATTCTTCTTTTGATTGACTCATGGATTGGCAGAATCACTAAATGACCCAATTTGTATCGACAAATTATTATTGTTTGGTCATTTTAGACAATAGCCTGTCACCAAATGCATGAATTATGGAGCAATTTCAACAGCACAACGCTAGTGTGAAATCCTGTATTATTATTATTCGTTTTTTATTTTTTTTTATTTTTTTATCAAATTAGATGGTTAGAGTACAACTTCATATTTATTTGGAGGTTGCTCTGTGTTTTTGGATTATGATTGTGATCCTGATAACAGACTGCAGTTAGACAGATGACTGCTCTTGACACATAATGGTCAGTAGAGCTAAAACACATTCTAATGTTGTCAGATTGATTTATTTATTTTGCAGAATATCTAATCCAACCAGAAAAAAAAAATCTGCTTTGCACAGAATAAACGTTGAGATTTTATGAATGGAGAAATGAGAAAAACCACAAACCAATAATAGTTTGAATTGATAAACCACCAAAAGCGTGCTACAGTAGCTGGGCAGATACAGCGTGACCCTGTGACCTATTCCCTTACTATTCCCTGCTGTGATGCCCAATAATCCAGTTTGTTTTTGTTAATGAGTACAAATGGTCAACTGACAATACCATGTAGCATTATAAAGTCTTATGTTTATAGAACCTACATTAAAGCCATCCTTTCATATCAGGAGGGAGTGTGAGATTTTTATTTTATTGTAACCTAGTTTTTTATCAGTGATATAAATGTGTACTTCAATATTCAGATTAGGTAACTAATCTTCTAAATCAAGGTGCATGTTGAAAAGCCGAGCAATCTATAATGTCCTGCCCCCCCTCCCCCCACACACACACTACTTAGGGTAAGAAATAGTACATTAACTAATTTGGGATAATTTGGGATCTTGTTTGAAATGTCCCAAAACAGTACCTCCTGCAACAGCACATTAATTAATTGATCAAGAAAATTCTGTATCATTTGTGAATGTGCCATTATCGTTAAAAGGTGATATTGTGTCACATCATTTGATTGAAGCTGTCACCTACAAAACACTGGTTGGTTATTTTCTCAAGGAAAGGCCAAGGCTTCTAATGAAAAAATGTTCATAAGACCTTTTTTTTTTTGTTTTTATATACATGTGCACTGCTATCAAGACATTACTGTACCCGATAGCACCTACAGTCTATACACAGAGTTCACAAATGACTAAATATTTTTAATATAAGAAGAATATGCTTTCCACCTCATGTATGTAATACCATTAATTAGTCCAATAACGGTGTGGAATGTAGGCTTCCATTATCAGGTTAAATGGAAATTGTATATTTATGTCCAAAAATAAAACGTGTTCATTATTGAAGTTAAACATTTTTTGTATTGTTTATTTAAATTATTTTAACAGTTGTATAATAACTTTATTTTTTTCCCCAGAAATAAAGGTGTTGTTATTCATTAGCATTTTACCTATGTTTATTATTAACATCATGCATCATCTTCATGTTCAGCTGTGGTGTATATATGGATGTATACTCTTCGTCTTTGTTTACACAACATAGTACATCAGAGAAAACTCTTGGTAACTGCCCTTGAACATTTGTAATTTAAATAGTGCTGCTAGAGAAAGAAATCTAAATGTAATCTCTTCAAATAAATACTTAATAGATTTTTTTCCCCAAATGTGATTGTGTCTTTCTTGGCAAACACCTTTCATATGGCTGATGAAATTTGTGCAAATGTAGACAGCTATACATAAAGGAAACAATACAGTAAAAAAGAATATCCCTTATGGTTAAAACCAGTGTTTGTTTTGGTTTGACACTCAATACACAACACCTGAGTTTATATCACTCATCTCTACAACTCTTCCTCATTATGAAACCATTACAATTTCCACGTGTTAATGTACGGTGATGTCACAATATATAAAATAGGTAAAAAGGCCTGCTTTTTCATGTTACAAATAGCCTCATGAATTGGTGTATTATTTGCATAACAGCCAAATATGTTTTATTTGAAGCCGAAGTTGCTATAAATAGCCTTAATTAAGATTGATTATTCCCATATTTCTTAATATAATATTCCCTAAGAGTAGCCTTATGTAAAAATATATAGGCCTACATTTTAGCCTAGTAGTCTGATGCCCAAGTCATGAAAAATATGTCTCCCCACATAGAAAATCATGTGATGGGGGGGCCTAATGCGATAGATTGAGGACACACTGTGGGACACAGTATACCAGTAAAGCTCAGTTAACATTGATTTGGAAAACAGAAATAAGACGGTGTAATAAAAAAAGACTTTATTTCATCAGCAGATCATGTTTTCAGATTTGTTTACATTCAGGCAGGTTGACACCATACTGAGGAGGAGGCAGGTTTGTGTGTTCTCTCGTAGAATTGTGTGTGCGTGTGTGTGTGTGTCATACAGTCTTTGCGATCTCACACTGTGTGTGTGTGTGTGTGTGTGTGTGTGTGTGTGTGTTTGTTTTAGACAGTATTTTGATCGATGGTCTCTGGGGCTGTGGCAGCAGAGACAGAGTCTTCTTGGGTTTTGTCCAATCCCTGGCTACCACCTTGGTCACCTGACTGCGAGCTGTCTTTTGGACCAATGGCAGCGTTCGAATAGGTGGCATCAATACTTTCATAGGCCTCTGATGTCCACTGATAGGAATGAAAGCAGAAAGTGTGAGGGTCAAATTACTAGCCAGAGACAAGAACATATACCGGGTAGACCATATAACACATGAATAAAGAGTAGGCCTAAGATGCGTGTTCAAACAGCACAGTGTTTTGCTAATAGTAGTTTGATTAATAGAGGCAAAGCTAAATATACTGTATATACTGTGTACAGTATGTTTCTATTACTGTACATATAAAAACGTCCTTACTATATTACTTTTACTTGCTATTATTTCTACGCCGATCTTACTATATAGTATGTGAAATACACTGATCTTATACTGTACACTAAAGAAGCGCAGTGGTCCCCAATCCTATTTTGATTAAAAACCCTGAAAACTGTCTAAGTGTCGTGCGTTTGGGTCCACCTGACAATTCCCACTGGTCATGGAGTTTTAATAAGTATTCCAGACCTTGGAAAGTCAGGGGATTGCAATGTAAGAATCTTCCGGGCGGGGTTCATGGTTGAAGAGTGTTGAGTAACACTGGCGTTCAGGACGGTCAGCCCAGTTACCTGGGTTGCCCGGCTGCTGGATCTGTGTGACGGCCCCATGGCGATGTTTACGCTCGAGGAGGACTGGGTGTCCGTGGTGTTGCCGCCCTCGGCGGCCGACAGCCCCGAGATAACCAGGCCGCTGGAGAAACTACGTTTCCCAAAGAGCAGGCTGAGAGTGGAGGAGGACGAAGAGACCTGAAGACAACCACAGAGGAAGAAAATGTAGTTTGTGTATGACAATAAACAAGGTATGTGGGTGTACACGCGTGCACAGCCACACATGCATACACACTCAAACGCAATTATAGGGGCGGCATTCTGGGTAATGAAGTTAGCATAGAATAATTTATGAATGTTCAAGACAATGAGTAGCCAGACTCGTCAGTGGATTATGGGAGGTACAGGAGCGCTAAGAGAGCATTTGTGTAATGGAAGTACTGTAACTGCAGCAGCTACTTGGGACAATACTGTAGACAGTAAGAGTATGTTTGTAATTTTTTGTCTTTGCCACTGACTGAAGCCGTTTGGTTTGGGGAGTTGTTACTGGAGGACAGCTGATTCGGCCTCAAAAGAATAAGATGGATTCTAGTGTAACTAAGCTACTACCTGGCTGGAGCGCTGCTGATGTTGTGCTGCCAGGAGTTGAGAGCTAATCCCCCCAGTCCCCG
>JAOEGT010000007.1:1033134-1054089 GCA_025447795.1 Speoplatyrhinus poulsoni | reverse complement strand
TAAATATTGATTCCAGCGCCCCCCTTCGTCGTCTCAACGCCCCCTGGGGGGCGGTACCGCCCACGTTGAGAAACACTGACTTAAGAGTATCTTCTTACCTTTAATAACGAGTACTGGCAGCTGGCAATGACCAGGCAGAACTGGAAGACCCAAAAGTCTTGGAAACAGCCGTGGTTGAGAAGCAGGAATCCCAGAAATGAAACCAGGAAAGCCATGAAGATTGCTACAAAGTTCTCAAGAACATCCTGGTTCCTATACGCACACACAGAGCAGGCACAAAGACAAAGTCAACTCTGTATCTGGTTTATCCCTCCATGACACTTGAGCCGTGGTCATTAGCATTTCAACTGTAGACTGGCGATGAAAATTAGCCTGTTTGGCTAAATCTCACACATTTACATTACCTCGATAAGTGGTCACAAAATGAATGTGTATTGTCCCTACAGTATATCTCTTGACATCTCAATCTGTAAGAATGCAAAATATTGGTTATCAAAATTGCATGGTGAACATTAAATCTACCTGTCCTGTTTTTTCTCTTTAGAAAAATGTATTTACTGAAAATGTACCTTAAAAATATAACTTTTACCTTTTTGGAAACCCAAATACCTCACTTGATTGATGTCTCCCTGACAGAGCCAAGGTCTAATGAGCAAAATAAATATCTCTGTGGTCTTCCAGGTGCCCTGAGTTGTTTTTATGGACTTTGTAGTGAAATACTGGCATGTTGGAGGGATTTAACGGCATATTTAAATCATAATGTAGTGCTGTGGACGATGTTATCACCTGTCTAACAAGGCGAGCAAGGTGAGTCGGTCGTACAGGATGTTGATCCATTTCCCAGGAAATAGTTTAAGTTTGTAGTAAACCTTTTTGGTCGGCTTCTCCTGTGTGGATGTCTCCGATGACTCGTCCAAAGAGTCCTCCTCCTACCACACACGCGCACGCACACGCGCACACACAAACCAACAGTGTGTGTCATTGTATATGTACACAATCAGTATGTATACTGCTAAGACCACACCACACCACACCACACATACCTGGAAGACCTCGGGGTGTGTCCTGCGTGGCCTCAGCCTGTGTGCAGGGATGATGCGTCGTTGGAAGGGGCAGTCAGTGCGGCCTCCCACCAGGCTGTCATGGCCCTCTGAGTTGGACGACGTCGACAGCAGGTCACTGGGAACACACACGCATGCAGGCACGCACGCACACACACACACACACACACACAGATAATAACATGTCAGGTGTAGTGAGGCGTGTACAGCAGGAGAATATGCAGAAAGCACAACACAACAGTGTGTGGAATAAAATGCTTAATTCAAGCAGATGGAAAGTAGCTTAAAGATCCACGTAAAGAATAGCATTACCACATGTTACCAGTGATGAGGTCAGCCCCCAGGGGCAGGTTGAGAGCTCTCTCTGCATACAGCTTACGAGGCCGGTCCCCTGGTCAGACGACATCACACACAATCCTCACTGGAGGCAACCTCAGTGCTATAGGCGTGGCCAGAGCCATGGAAAGAGAGAGTCGCCAACGGAAGTTTGAATATTTCAGCGGCCACATGGTTCATGGAGACGCAAAAGTGCTTGGTGGGCATTTTGAATATATACAGATACTGTATATAACAAAATTTTTTGGTAATTACTAGTAAATAAATGCATGGTATACTTTGAGTATTTGTGGCTAACGTCTTCTTTTGAGGCTCCACGATCCACCTCCGACTGACGGAGTTGATGCAACTCTCTCTTTACAGTAGATGGCTGTGGGCGTGACTAGCACATTGCACATAGCATGTTATTTATTGCAGTTTATGTTCGCTTGAGCCGTTAACGTGTGTTGTGGAAGCATCGTTCTGTTGTCTGTGTACAGAATAGTCAGAAATTAATTGACAACGGCAGTGACCCTCCCTTGAAATACCTTTTAACTAACAGTGTGGTCTTTCAACCTTCAACAGTAACAACATTAGCTATTGTCAGTTTGTATTTACACAAATAAATGTATCAAACAAACCATACGTATATATCTATAAGTAGGTTACCTTGTAAATATACTGTAGTTTGTTTGATAAATTTGATTACCGTAATAAAAGACTGTCTGTCTTTTCATCTTGTGTAAGTTTATGTTATCGAATAATTCACAAATAAAGCAAACAAACCGCCAAATACCGCACTGCACTACTCACTGTGGACTGTGTGGAAGGTGTAAGCATCTTCTTTGTTGGTGGCCTCTGGCCGGCAGATAACCTGCAACATGGAGCTCTCTGACTGGGAGGTCTGGGAGGGCAGGGAATCATAGTCTGGGTCCTTCTCCCTGTCTGTCTGGGGACTGGGATTGTGACACACAGACAGAAACCTAATCCAAGGCCACAGGAATTGGAAGCTGCTGTGTCTTAAAGCAGGGGTCTCAAAGTCTCACTTCATTGTTATTTTACTAATTAATATCACTCAACTCACAGAAATTATTACTTAAAGCCTAAATACAGTACAGGCTTTATTAATAATTTCTGTGAATTGAGTGATATTAATTATTGATATATGTTCAACAATTGACAAATTAACTAATTGTAAATTTGTTTTGGCTGCTAAATACTGTACATGTAAATGGTTCATTTCATTGTTGTTGGCTTCAGCATACAAAGTGCCTGTGTGTGTGCTTGTGTGTGTGTGCGCACGCGAGTGCGTGCGTGGTGTGTGCGTGTGTTTTCATGAGAGGTGAGTGTATGCATCTGTGTGTGTGAGTGCATGTGTGCGTGCATGTGAGTGCATTTGTTTGCGTGTGTGTGTGTGTGTGTATGTGCATGTGCGTATGCATGTGAGTGCATGTGAGTGCATGTGTGTGTGTGTGTGAGTGCATGTGAGTGCATGTGTGTGTGTGTGTGTGCATGTGTGTACCTGTCAGGAGAGACTATGGGAATCCGCATTGGCATCGCTGTCTGCAGTGTGTTCGTAGGGAGACTGTTGGGGGGTGTGGGTCTCCCCCTCACCCTGCCCACAGCCTGTGGCTCAGGGAGCACCTCCTCCTGCTTGGGGGCCTCCCCCAGATCCTCTGGGAGCAGAACCGGTTATTGAACATTATACGACAGTTAGTTCCGACCAAGTTATCTGATTGGACGAGAGGCATTCCATGAGTGCCAATATTTCAGTCTAACGCACTGGGACTTTTAACTATGCATGTATCACGCCACTTTACCAGTGTTATCCTAATAACAGCTGATAATTCAAAAAACAACACACATCTGATAAGTTGTTCGAGTGACAACAGATTTTACTTAACTGGCTACGTGATAAATGGAAACAGGCAAATGTAGATGAAACGTGAAAATGTATGTAACAAGCTAGCTGTTTATGTTTTGCTTGGTAAAAGCCCAGCCACGTAGTTGCCGACACAGAACCAGAGACTGTTGATAGAAGTTTAGAAGTATAGTTGCGGGACTATTTGTGTTGGTGGAGCCAAATTAATCATTAAAATAAACAAACAAACAAACAAATTATTTTCTGTTACTATTATTTACAAATTAAATGCACGTGTTGAACTGTTGTATACAAGCAATAACACACTTGAGGTCTGTGATTATCTTCGGCCTCGTACCTACGACCGACACATAGCCGTGTGGATATTCAGTCTAACGCACTCCATCTCGTGTGTTATTGCTTGACCAGAACAATGTCAATACTGATAATGTGATCTTGGAGCAGACATTCATATTTCATACATATAAACAAACATCAATAAATGATCATGTTTGCACAAACTAACTTTTCTCCCAGGAGAAGAGCGTGTATGTGCGTGCGTGCAGGCGTGCGTGTGTGTGTGTGCGTGTGTGCGTGCGCGTCCATAGTTGAGCGTATGTTTACACATTTGTAAATGTTTCACCTAACATGGGCTCCAAACATCATTTAGACTCCACCAATGAATCTGAATTAGTCACCTTGTCGTTTGCCTTCCACTTCCTCTCTGTGTTCTGGCCGCTCCTCTTCCTGTGCTCTAGCCCCGCCCCCTCTGACGCCGAGGGAGCCCAGCAGGGACACAAACTCCAGGAAGCTGGACTCGTTGGGCGTCTGGCCCTCTTTGGCTTCCAGGTCAGACTTGGAGGTTGTCAAGGTGCTCTGGTGGACAACAGGGACAGAGACCAGCTGATACCGTGTGCAAGATAGATAGATAGATAGATAGATAGATAGATAGATAGATAGATAGATAGATAGATAGATAGATAGATGGATAGATGGATGGATAGATAGATAGATAGATAGATAGATAGATAGATAGATAGATAGATAGATAGATAGATAGATAGATAGATAGATAGAACAGAACATATCATTTGATATGTAAACCTGTAAAAAAGAAAATAGATGACCGGTAGCTGGATTGGATGCACAGATGGATGACAGAAGGAACAATCAAACAAACGGGTTGATGTGTGAATTGGCGCTTTATTGGTGGCTATAAACAGAATAAAAGACTAATGTCTTGCCTGATGAAACAGAGCTCACGGTTACAAACACAGGACAAAGTGAGAGCCAACATACTGTGTTGTGAAGCCGCTGAGCCAGCAACACGGCATCCTTTCCGCTGTCTATGCTGAGCCCCCGGATGTGGGCCCTGCCCCCTGGCCCGTAGCGGCCGGGTGCCGGCGGAGGCAGCCGCAGGAAGCCGTCCGCGTCCACATTGATGTCCGCCGCATCCGAGTCGTCGGGGTGCGAGTGGACGTCGATGCCCGACGAGCTGTTGTCGTGGGTCAGCTGCGGGCTAGGTGAGGTGTCGGTGGTCAGCTGCGAGCTCCGATGTTCCTGATACTGGTATCTGTGTTCCAAGGTGGTGGACTCAGAACTGGTCGTTTCCCTACACAGGTGGAATTCTTCAATGGGGTTCGGCGTCTGGGCCGGTTGTGGGGTGAGCTCATCCTCTGACCCCGACCCTTCCTCCCAGTCCTCCATCTCCTCGTCCGGGGAGTCGAAGGTGATCACGGGGATCTTGATGTGACACTCCCCTGCCTCCTTCTGAGCCTTCCACAACACATTAGCACCTGTTAGCTACGTGGACTAGTGTTACGCAATAGCAGGGCTTAAATGTAGTACATGATATGTTCAACTGCACCCTTAATTTAACAATAGAACTGAACTGTGATAAGACGCATCAATGCTTAGTGTTAATATTGACAAAATTAATTAAAATTAGTTTTTATAAAAATCAGGATTATATGTGTTGAAAATGGCTCTATGTGTTTTATCTGATTAAAATCGCCCATGGTCCTTGTTGGCTTCCAACCCTGTCCCTCTTAGCCCCTCCTCTCAGCTCTCCAGCTCCTTGATGTTTTAGCATTTCACACGGTGCAATGGGTGGAGTCAGGCTCAGAGCTGGTGTGAAGCTACACGTTAAATGTATAATCAGCTATTGCAAGCTAAATGTAAGCATTTTTTCAAATTCAACAAATATCTCCTCGCATTGCGTTAGTTTACCGTTTTCTGTGCGTGTTGAAAAAATAATATGATAGTTCTACACAGCCCTGGCTCCCTAAATAGTACGGTAACGTAAACAAAGTTGCGAACACCGCTTGTATCAACAAAGTCGTAGCACTTACGCTTTGCTTCACACTTTCGATGTGTGAGGCACTACCTCACACATGTTTTGATTTGAGCTCGAGTTAGCAAGAATGACCATGCAATTAGCGTAGCAACTATTTTCTATGTAAAGTTCAAGTAGCGTAATGGTGTCCTGAGAAGATAATGAATGATATCCCAGCCCCTCGGTGTGTGTTGTAATCTTACAGTAACTTCTCGGTTCTTGGTTTTCATAGTCGGGCTGGCTGCAGGTGCATTATAGTTAGGCACAAGTAACTACAACTAAACTACAACTACACTTCCCATGAGTCCTTGACATCACAAGCGCAGGTGTCATGGTGTTCTGTTTGTGCTTCTGAAAGTGCTTTTACGCTCTTTGTTGGTTTCTTTTAAGATCCAAAGGAGTTACAATGCTGTATCCAAGCCCATCATGGTGCTACTACAGTACTAAGTTAGCAATATAACATTTGTGAACAATGATATCGCTTCAATTATTTTAAAACTGGCAACTTGCTGTCTTAACAACAGGAATAAACATTGCGATGTTCTGTAGAGTATGACAATATCCCTGTAGCCTGGTGTAATGCCACGCTCCATCGTTTCTTCCTACTTTGCATAGACCTCTGGTTAATTCTGAAACTATTGGACAATGCTGAACCAATCGGCATTGCTACAATTGTTTTGATCGCCTCATCCAGCTCTACCACCATTTAGAAACACGCTTGACGTCAACGTCATCTCACTAACCAACACTGATTGGGCCGCCAGCAGGGTGGCTGTGGGAAGGCTAATGCGAACAGGGTTTCCACACTGTAATCTCGGGGAAAAGAAATTGAGCTGAGAGCAATAGTCGGGCAGGCTAATATTCCTGTACTTCTGTAATAGAAAACCAAAGTTCTAGTTTCACTTTGGTCCCATATAAACGCACATTCCATGCCATCAATTTGAGTTGGCTGCTGTTGTGCAGATTGTATTACATTGTCTGGACACATTTTAGTGGTTGTTATAAATAACCTCTGAGATAATTTTGTTGACACAGGAGATATTCCTGTCTGAGCACACATATGTACTGTCACAAATTACATGACGTTATTTACAACATTACTTTACAATGTGCACAAATCTCACTCAAGACACAAGAAAATATATGTCATGTTTTCAAAACTGACTATTTGCATGTTTTGTTGCCCATTTTTGGAATAACACAGTAGATACAGTATGTGTAGGTGGTGAGTGTCTTGTATTGATGATCTTGGGTGTAAATAACATTAATGTAATTATTTTTATTTTTAATTGTTTTCCTTGTTTATTTATCAGGGACAATACAATAAACATTATAACATGTTACATGTACACATGGTCATAGTAATCTGGAATAGCTGCATTGAATGCAGGGTTTATAGCTCAAGATAATTTGCGACCCCTGTCCCCGGTTAGACCGTTATTATGAAAATATAATGATATGCATGAAAAGTAGAGCTGCTTTGAGAGGCATGTCTTGTCTTATCATTCTAAAGCAGTTCGATTATTGTTGTTTGTGGGTATCCTGTGTTTATGTTAATTACTGGGTTACACTGAAATGTAATGCATTTAAACGTGTTTGATAGTAAACGTGGGATAGAGAAGGGCGAGTGTTTGTAGGGCGAAACCTTTGTTGACTGCAACTGTTGAATATGCCTACATACAGTATTTTGTCAGGCTAGCACGGTAAGCGGCAGGTAGCCTAACAAATGTACATTGCGCACTCAAGTAACTGACCAATGCGTGTTACACAGAACCAGCTGGCATAACTGTTGATGACCTAACAACGTGACACGTGTCCTGCCTGAACTTCCGCTACGCTTTATGTGTGGCAAAATAGCCTACTTGTTCCTGATTGGATGTCGCCCTACTGTATTTAGCCGTGTGCACACCATAGATTGTGGAGCGCTCTGCTCAAAAATCTTTGGCGCACACACACACACAGGTATAGCATTAGCTAAAATGGTTATTGTTATTGGTTATTAAGTTATTGAAAATAATGTTACCGGTACTTGGTTTGGTGGGTCTCTAAATAGATTAGTTCTCTCTTGGTGGGTCTTGGCACAACATTTAAGGAACTTGGCACTCCATTAAGGAACAGGCTGAGGATAAATCAATCTCCAGGTCTAGGTGAGCTGCGTGTGGTCGCACCTGGGCGTTCTCCAGGAAGCTCTGCTTCAGGCTCTCCTCCAGCTGGGCAGCCGTCTGGGGGTCACAGCTCATGGTGATGATGATCTTCACCGTGTCGCTCTCGTCCAGATGAGCGGACGCCGATGCCGGGCCTGAGTTATCGACCAGAACCACCGCAATCTCATCCGAGCAATAGGCCTCCTCCTCCGGCTCAGCCTGGGAGAGAGAGGTAGCAGATTCATTGGTCAGTTACTGTCAATTTTAAAAAGGACAGAAAGAAAGAAAGAAAGAAAGAAAGAAAGAAAGAAAGAAAGAAAGAAAGAAAGAAAGGAGGATAAAAACATGTTACTTTTACCTCTGTATGGTCCACCATGATGGGAGGCTGGGGCGCATCAACCAGGTCTTCCTGGCGGGGGTCTTGGGGGGTCTCCAGCGAGTTATTGTTGGCGTCCGAGGGCTCCTTCTCCCCGTCGCTCTCCTCCCCACTCTCCCCCTCGCTGGCGTTGGAGGAAGCCAGCCCCTCGTCAACCGTCCCTTTGTCCCCTGAGCGGACCCTTTCCCCTGCGCGGCCCGATGTCCCGTCTTGCTCCGCTGGCTCTTTGTCCGGCCCCGTCAAGGGGCTCTGGATGTCCGCCTCCTCTCTCACAGTCCTCTCTGCCTCCATTTCCCCAGACCCGGTTGTCGATCCGGGCCTGGATTCGCCACGCCCGGCGACCCGCGACGTAGGCATCTGCCGGGCCTGCAGCAGTGGGGTGACCAGGTCAGGGTTGGGGCTGGACAGGTCCTCTGGAGAAAGCTCTTGGCTGGGGTGCGATCCTCCCTCTGCGGGCCTCTCCTCCGCCGGGTTTTCGCTCTGCCCTGGAATGGAACGGGGAACGAACTCATGTATTGGTATTTTTTTATAGCGTGAAATAATGTGTAACATTCCAACTAAATGCTTTACGTGTAACTATACCCTAACATGTGTTTTGCGCTGTAAACGAATGACTGATCTGTCACCAATGCTGGTGTTAATATTTACAAAATTCCCGTTTTTAAACAAATCTGCATTTTATGGTCTGAAAACATAACTACACGTCATATCCGTTACCTGGCTGGTTTTCATTGGTACACTTAGTATGCTCATACGTCCACAAATTCAAATGTTAACGTTCATGTTACTGGGGGTCCCCCTCTCAGCCCCTCCCCTCCCCTCACTCAGCTCCTTGATACATTTTTCAAAGTTGTAGTGGGTGGAGTCAGGCTCAGAGCTGGGGTGCAGTAATGGTTTAAAGGTGGAGTCAGGCTCAGAGCTGGGGCGCAGCTACACTTTAAAGGTGGCGTCAGGCTCAGAGCTGGGGTGCTGTTACACTCTAACGGTGAAGTCAGGTTCAGAGCTGGTGTGCAGTTACACTTTAAAGGTGGAGTCAGGCTCAGAGCTGGGGTGCTGTTACACTTTAAAGGTTGTGTCAGGCTCACAGCTGGGGTGCTGTTACACTTTAAAGGTGGAGTCAGGCTCAGAGGGGAGGGGAGGGGCTGAGAGGGGGACCCCTAATAACGAGTCAGGCTCAGAGCTGGGGTGCAGTTACACTTTAAAGGTGGAGTCAGGCTCAGAGCTGGGTTGCTGTTACACTTTAAAGGTGGAGTCAGGCTTAGAGCTGGGGTACAGTTACGCTCTAAGCACACGTTCACAAACTCTACAGTATATTGGTATAATCAAGCATGAGCACACTAATCAATGCACACTGATAATAACAATTGACAGAATGATTACACTTGTTCCACGGCCGCTGACCATGCTATACTCACCAGTGCATGAGGGCATACATTTACGGGAAGAAAGTCAATTGGTTGTGCAAGGAGGACTGTTTTGTAAGAGCTTATCTAGACATATTGACAATGAAGTAGAAGAGGAAATTATAAATATATTGTCTCTCAGGAGTTCTGTAGCCAACATTAGTGAAGATATGAGTTGGCTCTTTTATTTACTGTGTTTGACCCAGGTCTATGTACTGTATTGTTTTTTATTTTGTGTTTTCATATTTATGGATATACATTACTGAAATATTACATTGGTTTTGATGAACATAACCTGACTATGTCATCTATTAAATCACATTTAAAAAAAAAAATAGGTTATTATGGGATGTGAAAATACCTAGTTCACAGCCACTAAGCACTGTGGAGAAATTAGGTTAAATCAAGCCTTGGAATGAGCCACCAGCCTCAATTCGACAGACGTTACACCCAGATCATAACCAAGGAGTTTTCCTTGCTTCACTTATGGAATGGAATTTCTAATGTATAATGAATTCGTGTCTAGCCCTATTATTTAGGATTTGGATTTGCTGCTATAAAGTCTAGAAGTAGTGGGACTATGCTTACTGGGAGTTACTGGTTTCTGGTCAACGAGTTATGATCATGCAAAAGCTGTAACAACTGCCAAACTTGGCCAACCGCAAAACTTTATGTGGTCTCTGCACTTTTCTGATTAAAATGTTTTCTTAACCCTTGGATGCATAAGCCAGGTCAAAGGTTAACCCTTGGATACATAAGCCAGTTCAAAAGTGATCCACATCAATGCAATATGTTGTCTTTTTCAGATCAGGATTTTTCTAAATTGGGATGTCTTGGGGTGTCTTGATGGTCAAATCTCAATATTTATACCTGAGTATGATTTTTCTAATACTACCCCATTAGCAAAAAATGGCCCAATATTTTCTGTGCAAATTAATCTATTGCTTTTATAAATTTTGCTAAAATAGCATTGTGTCTGAATGTGACAATTACACATTTTGCAAAATACATTAACTATTAAATATATAATTGCTAGAAGCCTATACAAAGTGCTTCATAATTTTCTAACCTAATTCTAGCAGGGTCAGGTTCATCATGCATTTGTATCAAGGATAAGACAAGACTAGACATACATATAATGTGCTTTCTGAGTACTCACCATTTCATTTAATTACCAAAACATAAAGAGATAATTGAAATACCTTCTGTCGTTTTCTCCTCTTCTGGTTTTAGACATTCCTGAATTGAAAACAATAAATGAAGTGTGAACAAAACAAAGAGCTGGATACGGTATGCACATAATTAAGTACATAAATACATGTACTTAACTGAGCGGGATTGAGATCTTGTAATTTCTACCAATGATTTGCTCTTTAACATTAGCGATCCACTCACCACACCAATGAGTCCCTGGTCAGTTTCAGTCTGTTTCACGGTCACCTGGATCATTGGGCTGGGACGGTTTCGAGCCAGCATCGTCATGGCAACACTGTCTGGGACAGTGCTGCTTTTCCTGATGGAATAGATGGGAATGAGAAGCAAGACGTTAACTTTACATGAGCCTGTCTCATAAGGAAACAAGTGTTAAACGTTGCATAAATGATCTGATAAATCAAAGGTATTCTTCAGTACTGCAATACATGCGTTTGCATAGAAAATACATAACAGTTTTTCGCAGAAATAATATTTAAAATATTTAAAAGAATCTAAAACTGTTTTATGTTTTTCAACATCAAATGCATTTTAGGTCACAGTCAAGACCATTGTTAGCATATCATTATCTTCCGATACAGTACCTGATAATGCTAGCATGCAGACAGGAATCTGAGGCATTGCTCTTCTTCTCTGGAGCTTTGCTGAGATCTGAGAGGCTACTGCGGACTATCGCCTCTTCCTGGTCAAACATCAGGTGTAACCGATAGTTGGCCAGCTTGACGATGATGAAGAAGATGGTAATAGATGTGCAGTAGATGCTCAATGCCATTGTGGTGGGAGGCAGGGCCTGTGTAGTAAAGGAAGTCTATTATTTTAAAAAGTATGTTTAACTTTTACAAAAATGAAGCGTCATTTTATTTGAAACGGTCCCATATAAGAAAAGAAAAGATTTATATGGACATACAGTAGCCTACAATGTTTATGTATAATATAATGTGTTTACATTAATATTACCCCTTTCTGTGTGTTATACTACATAGCCTACATGTTGTGCTTGTTTTCTATCTAATATAGGCCCGTATAATTTTAACATGTTTTATGAGGTAGGCTTCAGCACATACAGTAGGCCAATAAAACAATGTTCTTAGTTACCAGTTAGCATTAGATTGGGCCTATACTGAGCAAATCAGTATGTGTACTGTGAATTATTGTTCCAAATTCCCAGATTTTTAAACAATATTAGGTAAAGACAAATAAAAAGTATATAGCTATAGTATAACTAATAGAAGAGTTGGCTAAACAATATATTTTAAATATATTACAATAAACAAAACTTAAATATATAAAACCTTTAATGTATTCATAATCTAGTCATGATTCCAGTTTCACATAGGTATTACTGAAAATGCCATGAAAGCTGACATTTCAGAATATTTTCTCCCCTCTCACCTTGACTATATTCTCACAACTGACATGCTATTTGGGAATTAGCTGCTAAAACATATCAAAGAGCTACTACAACCATCTTATTTTTAGTTCACTAGAGGATGACAGTGAATATTTTATACCCTCACACACTTGAACTGATCTGATCCCGCGAGATGAACATCAAATATATGGGAGATGACTGTCTCCCGAACCTTTAGAAAACCTTGTTTTATTGTTGACCTATACTTTACTTACAGACTAAATGAGGATAACGGGGGGATGGGGTATCACATATATTAAGATCAGAAGGCTTCACCTAAACTGTATTAAATGGGGTTAGTTAGTGTGCCAAATGCCAATATCATACTGAAATAATGTTATCCGTTTGTGTTCGTGCAGTATACTGTAAAGCCATGTACCATAGAACTTAACTATACTTACACGCGCGTGTGTGTGCGTGTGTGTGTGTGTGTGTGTGTGTGCGTGTGCGTGTGCGTGTGTGTGTGAGTGTGTGCGTGCGGGCGCGCGCGCGCGCTCGCGCGAGGTGGGTGTGGGGTCAAATCGTGTGTCTGTTCCCCGGTGGCGTGTGCACTTTGCAGGCCAGAAAGTCCCACCCTCCAGCTTCATGATGACTGTCAAAATAGTGACATAAGGGTGGCAGTCACTGTGTTTGACACTCAGGTCATTCCCTGTAAGACCTCATTCCGCAGCCGTCATTGGCTTTATAGCATATGATGGGATGCCCGCTGCCGTAGGCTATATAGTCTGTTCTTCTGCCGTCACGTCCAGGAGGAGCAGCCATGCGTTTCGTCGTTGCATGGCATGCGGGGAAATACTGCGACATGGCTTTTCTTTACCTGCTTTGTCAAAGCACCGAATGGGGCAAGACTGGACAATCGCACAAGCTTTTTTTGTCCCGAGAAGGGATTTGTTTTTTAACTGCAACGATGGCGGTGCGGACTGTAAATTAGCCCCCCAAGCCCCATCCCCTATATACGCGGCCTTGAACGACGTGTTCTTAGTTTTTATATTCTACTCACCAAATGCAGAGAGAGAGGCAGCATCAGTAGGAAAATCCACAGATAGAGGTGGCATGAGTTATTGAATTTATTCTGGTCTGGGTCGTGGTACCAGCCCCCGGTTAACGATGCCCATACCCCTTGGCGCAGGGTCTGCACAACCTGCGAGCCCATCTCTCCTCTTTGCTCCTCCTGCTCGCTTCTCAGCTCAGCTGCGATGGATGCGGCTGCTGCTAGGCTACAATGAAAACGGTGTCCTTGCGCATATCATATCACCGTCGCTACGCCTCCATGTTGGGGCGAATTAAACACCGCCAAAAACGCTCTTTCTCATTTTTTAGCCAGTATCCTCCTCTCGCATTCCTTCCATTCCAATATCAAGTCGTCCATCGCAAACCACAGTGCCCATCTTATCCACGTCTCCCTACCATCGCTCTCTCCTGATGTCTGTACAGATGCGCAGCGTTTATGACCACACCCCCTCCCATCTCTTCCCTAGCTAGACTCACTCTCCCTTTCCCCCTCCGCACTTCTCTCCCCCTCACAACAACATCCAATGCTATTAGGCCTACGCGCACAAACGCGCGTCGGCAGGCAAAAAACAGATTTACATTATGTTTTGATATTTACAGACTGGCAGTGGCAGTTACCATTTATGTATTGTGTCACATATTGTATCATACCAACATATGCCTACGCGGGTAGTAGTGTTTTGGGCTATTAGGTTTATACAACTGAATCAGCGAGGGGGGCGATGAGGAGTGCAATTATTGTGTGTAGGCTACGTGTATTGTGTGTTTCAGTACACAGGAGTATGGCTACTATTGCCATAATTTCCCTGAATCGTCACACATTCCAACGGTGGCTCCTCCTGTCCACAATGCTATTGATGTCACGTGAGGCGGAGGCTACCAATCCACGGCCACCTCCGCCGGAGCGAAAGAGTCCTCCTGGGACCTAATTTCTAGTCTCCCTGGTCTCCCTCCGCTGCTGGGTCCGAGAAGCCTACCAGAGACGATGGCGTCGCAAAGGGATTGTTTTTATTACATGCAAACTTATTTTCCGTGGGTTATTGTTTTTGTTTTAAGTTTGTAAATCCAACATATTGTTGTGCTTTTAATTATCCATCGTACGTCTTTTTTTTAGACGGGGAGGAGTGATTCCTCTGAGAATAAACGACCCTAAGTTGCGGACCAACTTTTTAAGGGTATAGCCTACCGGTACTAGTCAAGGGAACTGACCTATGCTAAGCTAGCATGTCTGATTGTCTGTTAGCTAAAACTCTGGAATGCGATAAAACTATATAGAAAGGTCCACCGCCGAGATATTACACGGTATTTCTCTGAATTGTCCGATAGAACACGAATTGTTGGTGGGGTTTATGGGAAGTGTCGCTGCATCTAAACTTGTACTGTGCATGCATGGACACTGCAGGTGCACCTCTCGTGGCACCTGCGAAACTTGTAGTCACTTTATCGTAAACCAGAGCTAATCCTGTGGCTAACGTTAGCATGGACCGTTGAAGTTAACCGGACTAGAGCGAGGTGCTTTATTTTATATCTTTTTATTTTCTTGATATGTATGAAAACACTGGTGAAATTCACGCTGGTATGTTATTCACAGTCAATGCGTGTAGGCGGGGATATTGGCTTGCCAATGTATCGGTCAAACTTGGCCAGCACCTTGCTAGCTAGTCATTGAACCACAAAGACACATTTGCTGGAGTGGCGACGTGGATACCCGCGACACGCTCTTCCCCTCCTCCCAGGACTTTGGAACTCGATCTCGGCGTGTGCGGCGCCGAGTGACCGGACCTTGTTATGCTCAGTTGGAATTTACCCAATGAGTATTTTTCTGATGGGCTTTTAATGTTTTAAGTTGGTTATAAGAGACCTGCAGCCTATGGTGCGGCTACGGCCACCGAGAAATGGATGTCTCGGCCGCTTTCCCAAACGGTGCTGGGTGGCCGGTTGGCGGTGGCACAGAAGAGCTTGCATGGACAGACTCGCCCACACAGCGGGCGTGGGCGCACTCTGCCCCGCTGTGTCAGACCCGTTCCCTGTGGACAGCCGCCTATGACTATGAGGCGAGCGGGGAGGACGAGCTCAGCCTCCGGCGAGGAGATGTGGTGGAGGTTCTTTCGAAGGATGCCGCAATCTCGGGGGACGAGGGGTGGTGGACGGGTAAAATCAACCACCGGGTCGGGATTTTCCCCTCCAACTATGTAACATACCAGCCTGCTATCTACCGTTTGCCCGCTACAGGTGGCGCAGCAGGAGTTATCGAGCGAGTCTCAAACTCACCAGTCCAAATCGCTTTCAGCGAACTCGTGCTGGAGGAGATAATAGGAGTGGGTGGATTCGGTAAAGTTTACCGGGGGACATGGAAAGACCAAGAATTCGCCGTGAAGGCGGCTCGACAAGACCCGGACGAGGACATTACCGCCACCGCAGACAGTGTTAAACAAGAAGCGAAACTTTTTTCCATGCTGCAACATCTAAACATTATCAAACTAGAGGGAGTGTGTTTGGATGAGCCCAATCTGTGCCTAGTCATGGAATATGCCCGCGGAGGAACCCTGAACCGGGCGTTGACTGGAAGGCGGATCCCCCCGCACATTCTGGTAAACTGGGCCGTTCAGATCGCCCGTGGGATGCACTACTTGCATGAGGAGGCCGTGGTACCCATTATCCACCGCGACCTGAAGTCTAGCAACAGTAAGCAAAAGGACGAATGGGATCTGTGTGAACGAGAGTGAGACTAGAATATATTTTATAAAAGTCAGCATCATGCACCTGTCAGTCAGTGTTGTAGGAATAGAGGATGCACAGCAACGTGTCTAGAGAATACCATACTACAGTTCCTTGTTTGGGTGAATGCCTTTCTGTTTTAAGAATTGATCAGATGCAAGTGGTCATCTTTTATTTCAGGACAATCTATAGGAACTCATGAGCTTTTCCCCTTGAATGTCAGAGAGAGAGAGGGGGGGAGATACAGTAGCAGAAATGGCATAGAGGGGAGAGAGAGATGCAGTAGGAGAGAGGGATAGAGGGGAGAGAGAGAGAATATGGGGGAAGATACAGTAGCAGAAATGGAAAAGAGGGGGGGGCGAGGCATAGAGGAGAGAGAGAGAGAGTGATGGGAGAGAGATGCAGTGAGAGAGAGAAGAGTGATGGCAGAGGGAGATACAGTTGGAGAGAGGGATAGAGGGGAGAGAGAGATGGGGGAAACCTCAAGAGGATGTGAAATACTCTCCGTGTACTCAGCTGGGGTGACCACCCTCCCCCCGTTCTCTCCATGTCGTTCTCCCCCTATCTACACCCCCCCTCCCCCTCCCCCCATTCCACCCTGACATGTTCAAATAAACCAAGTGCTTTACCAAGCACACAATTATCACAAACGTTCAGGTCATGCTGCCTTTAGCTTGCAAATGTTTTCCTGGACTAACAGCAGGCTATACGATGAAGTCACATGAGTAGACTTCCCACTCGCTTCTGAATAAATATGAGTTATTGTGTATAATATAAGACACAGAGAGGACTGAAGGTACTACAAAATATGGACACTTACGGCTTTACCAGCTGATGCAGATCTTGCCCAAACGGGTCGTAAGCTTATACTCAGAATACTAAATCAATGGACTGGACCTGTTGAGAAAGTGCGTCACGATCAGCCCATTATGTTACCGTTGTCCCCCTCAACTGAGGTGCATATGTGTCTGACTAGATTCTTAAACCCACTGTATTCTTCAGACAAACGCACATTTTGTCTGTTTGTTTTGGCAAAACAGCAAGTGTGGCTGGTGAATGAGCCCTGCATTTGGCTCTGGCGCCATAGCGGATTGGCTAGGTACTAGGGATGGGCACGTCTAGCCGACACAGACGTTACGTGACAGATGGTCGGGTAAGGAGCAGTGTTGGACAAGTTACTCAGGAATAGTAATACGTTACTATTTACTTATTACTCCTTCAAAAAGTAGTAATATTACATTACTTATTCCTGGGTAATAAAAGTAATTAGTTACGTTACTTGTTACATTACTGTATTACTTTCACAATCACTACCCTGCCTCGCCCGTTCTGAAAAATAACAGCCTGTCTAGCCAGCTCATTTTATAATTGAATCCTCTTTATTGGAACTATAATTAATCTTAGGAGTCAACACTGAGCCAAAGTGAAATATTGCAGCCTCTCAAACCAGATGATTGGACAGGTTGGTTCAATTAGCCTACTCTAAGTTAGCTAGGACCTGCAAAATAATAAAGGCACGTCTTCAAAAGATGAAAGGGGAAAATCTTGTTCTTGTTGTAATGCAGTAATGCAGCATTACTTTGATTAGTAATTGTAATATTATTATTATTTTGAAAAAAGTAATTTGTTACTCTACTAGTTCCTGAAAAAGTAATAACATCACAGTAACTAGTTACTGCCCAACACTGGTCAGGAGTGGGTATGGTGGAGCAGGAATCGCTGAGGGAACGGCAGCAAATAAAGTCACAGAATCCAGAAATTGGTGGTTCCTTTTGCCAAAATGTAAATGCTATCAGCGTGCTGCACTGTATGGGTTAAAGCTAAGTGCCCTTTATATTGTGTTGTGTGTTATGGTATTTAAAGGTATGTAATTCTTAAGAACGCTTGCTAAATTAGAACTCAAATCAAACAAAAACACCTCTTCCTTTAATGCCATAGGGTGTTCCCTTTCAGCACGCACAGAGAATGGTAACTGCACAAATAAGTTTGGTTAATTTCCCAAAATGTGTGTATTTTCTAAACCTTTATAACGTACCTACACAGCAATGAAGTATGAAAGGCTGAGGACTCCACAGCAAATGGTCTGATATCCTACCAGTATTATAGCAGTGTTACACAATAATGTAACCTGCCAAAATGGACAAAATATACATACTATCAAGCTGGTACATAATGTCGGCAGCTACTGAAATTGTCTTGTTGTCTGTTGGGTTAATTGTGGAATTGTGGACCAGTCCGGGACATATCAAAAATGTTGCAAAAGTATGCAATATGTTGTTTTGTGAAAAGATGCATCTGTTGGCTGTGTGGCTGTTTAATTTAGACAGAAAAGTAAGATGTGTGGCTTAGTGGCTCCAACAACTCAAAATAATAGCAGTTTTCGTTATCAATATCGCAATATCACATTTAGTCAATATCATGCAACCATAATATATATTCTCATTTGCATTTAGGCTAGCATATGCATACAGAAGAACTCATAGCTACAATGCATTTCAAGTGTTAGCCTAACTCTTCCTCAGGCAGCGATAAGCATTTTACATGTTATCTAATAGAAAGGGTGATGATTGATACTTGAAGGAAAATGTGGTAGAAGTATATAGTTATATAGTATCACCTGAATTCACTGATGCCACAACATAACGTGATTAAAATAGCCAAATTTCCACATCCTGATTTGAGAAATACCATAAAACAACCCCACCCTTGAAATAGGCATATTTAAGATGATAATTCATTTTAATTATAGCACAGATGGAGGGAAAGGGTTTAATTGCTATTTATGCTGTTGGAGCTAATCAGGTGTTTGTCAAACACATATAATCACCCTCCCCCTAAACACACAGCGCTGCTAAGTCATTGTATTTGTCTTGCTACCAGAGACAGCATGGGATATAATTGGAGAGAGACTTACTTTTGAAACGTCCTTTGGCTTAGCTTCTTCAGTCTCATATTCAGAATGTTTAGCTTGGGGTTTGACTGCACACTGTAACTTAAAAACGGATCTGATGATCATTTTTGCTTTCAAACATAAAATGTAGAATACAATAATAATTGTAGGTGCCAAAAAGTCTGTACATATTATCGAGCTGGTGTCTAGGCTTAGGTTATTTACGGTATTTCTTTTGTTGTTGTTGTTCTTCACATCACACTGGGTTACACGGAAATGTAACCCATTTAAACTTGTTCGTCAGTGTACGTGGGCAGAGATAGTTTGTAGCGTGAAATTCTTTGTTGACCGCAATGCAGTACAAGTAAAACAACAATGTAGGTCTATATTCTATTACCCTGTAAAGCATTATGGTCATTACCATCACAATAAAAGGTCAAATATATATATGACTCAGGAGTCGTGGATCCACAGCAGCGTGTCACAAACAAAACTTACAACACTTAGCCTCTCAGCGGCATTCTCAATTAAGTTATTGAGCTGCTGCTAACAGTAATGCTAGAAGTGGATATAAACAAGATCTAGCAGGTGAAACATGGAAATGATCTGTTACCATTTGAAGGGAGTCGATTGGTATAGGTCAGAAGTCGGGACATCTGTAGTCTTAGGTCTAAATAAGGTCTAAACAAAGACTGAAGGATAGTATAGGCTAAGTGTTTGCTTAGAACCAGGCCAGGACATTGAGTTCACAAAAGACTCTCTCCTGCACACGTACACACACACACACACTCGCATACACACTCTGTGGTGCATTGGGTTGTTCTTTCAGTAAAGCATTCACTATAATGCAGCTTTGAGAAGATGCTGTATCTGCTCTGCTGTATTAGGTCCGATGACTTGACTGTCTTTGCATTGTTTGTGTGTGAACTCGATGTAGAAGATAATTGCATTAACAAGCTGGCGGTGTAGTGAATATTATTATAACACCAGGCATTATATTAACCATCTATAATTGTGTCCATGATTTAGTTGTAAATAACTTTTAATGTATAGCACTACAATGTGTTTTCCACATTACAACATAGGGCTGGGCGATATACCGGAATTTAATTTATATCGGTATATTTTCAAAAAAGATATATAAAATGAAACTATATTGTTTATATCGTCGATATAGTTATATTATGTTTATTCATAACTTTTTCTATTTGTTTGTCTCTCCCTCCATGCCTGCACTTGGCCTGAGGAGTGCAGTCAGGAGCGATTTATTTAGTGTTCATAGTTTCAAAGGGGCGGAGACACCAGAGAAAGCTCACATATTTCGGCCTGCTAACTCCGCTCGCACAAGTTGACACGGAGTGAGCATTTGAAGCGCACCTCAATTTCCGTTTCTGACAAACAGCTACAGGTAGCCAGCTAGTATTACAAGGTACCAGTAATCAAAAACAAATGTGGATTGAGTAAACTGTCGTCATAGCTGCAAAATTCACAACCTCTCTGCTATGGATTTAACCATGTACAACTACAATTAATGTAGCTAAAAATAAAAAAATATCAAATTTCTGTCATTTTGTTCTACTCGCCTGAACATGTAGCCCACTTTAGAGAAAATAACGATATATTTTGTGTATCGGTATTCAACCTAAATATATCGGGATATTATTTTTGATCCATATCGCCCAGCCCTATTACAACACTTAATTTCTTTATTAGTGGGGCATATACTCACACAGGCCGACAAACAGCTCACCTCAACTGCTCAGGCTATCATTTATCGGCTCACACAGACAAACGTACAGCTCTTTGATCAATGATTAGCCTGTAAAGTAATATGTTGGAAGTCAGTGAGATTTGACCAGTCTTTGTTTTGTGTTTTTCCTCCTAATCTGTAAAATCCCAGCCTGCAGAGAGGAATGTTGCTAATGAGGGATAAAAGCTTAACATACGTTTGGACAATGGACTGGTCAAGCAGTGGTTGCTAGGCTACTGCGGTCAGAAGAATGGAAAGGACTCGGAGGGTCTCAAAGCTCTGGTTTTGTTTTGTTCCGTTCATATTTAATCTCCCAGAGAGCCATGGCATTCTTGCCACAAATTGAGAGGGATGTGTGTGTGTGTGTGTGTGTGTGTGTGCGTGTGTGTGTGTGTGTGTGTGTGTGTGTGTGTGGTCTATCTGTTATATATCTATAGTGTGTGTGTGGTCTATCTGTTATATATCTAT
>JAOEGT010000007.1:1014836-1027971 GCA_025447795.1 Speoplatyrhinus poulsoni | reverse complement strand
TGTCACATGAAAAGATATGCTCACATATTTGCAAATATGTGAGGGGTGTACTCACTTTTGTGAGATACTGTATATTCAAGATTTCGCGACACCGAATTGGCTTAACAGGACTGCATGTTTTAGATGTCTCCCTGCTCCAACACACCTGATTCAAATGAATTGGTCATTATTACGAGCTATTAATTTGAATCAGGTGTGTTGGAGCAGGGAGACATCTATAACATGCAGGGCTGCGGCCCTCCAGGACCAGGATTGGGGACCACTGACTTAAAAGGTTATCCGTTCTGCAATTATAAAGCAGGCGATTGGCTCTTCTGGGGGAGAGGCGGGAAATGTTCTTCCAACTGTCACCTTTGGCGTTTCAGAATTCTACCATAGAGCTCCATTCAAAATTCTCAAAGTGGCATGTCTCCTCTATATAATGTCTCTGACGTAACTGTTTGTTGCCATGGCTCTGGGTGTTGGCATAACTGTTTATTTCCATGGCTCTAATCCAACCCATCCTCCCGTATCTCTTTATATCACAAGCACGCTGCATGGAATCCACGGCATCTGAGTTTCAGGCGGGTTGACAACAGGAAATCTTGAACATCAGCCTAGTAGTGGAACCTGTTTGTAATGGAATGCCTACTGTTCTGGCTAGAGGATCCCCTCTGCGCCAGAGGCTAGTAATGGCACCAGTTCCCTGGTTGTTAGTCCAAAACCCATTGGAATCACGCTAGAAATAATGTACTGCTTTAGTTGATGCCTTTCACTTATATTTTCTGGTTAATGTTAAACCCTCTCAACCTACTGGAATTCATTATCTCAAAGTTAAGTTAATGTAAAATGGACGAATTTGGTTTCTTTGTAAGATTGGTCGGGTTTATTATTTTAGTTCTTTGCTCGGCAACATAGGCAGAGCGATCATTAGCCAATCGCCATCAACACCGTGACCATGGGAAAATTGTGCCAACCTGGGCTCATATCTACTGTAGCGTCACATGCTATGAGATCAAATGTTTGTGGGGGGGGTGCATGCATTCATAATGGAGTGAGGCCTTTCTGTTCAGGACCGTTCGGTGAAAGTCCAAGGTCAGTGAGTGATAACATGCAAAATTAAAACCAGCAACTTTGTTGCACTTCACACATACATAAGGACAAACACAACTCAGCTCTTTTAAAGGTGGAGTCAGTGATTGTAAGATAATACACTGTGTCAAATGTGCGTGCACTGAAAAATATCTGGTGTTTCCAGCCCTTGCTCTGTAGGACATAAGCAAAGAGTTGCAGACCATACCGTCGCACAACTATCATGGCCAATGTGTGGAGCGCAATGTCTGAGGGAGCACCCAATGGCATTGGAGGGAGAGGTGTTTTGATTTGAGTTAAAAAATGAACAATCTTTCCGCAGAATCCCTGACTCCACCTTTAACGCGTTAAAGTGCAGTAGGTCTATGCGACACAGTACCGTAGTACTGTAGATGACGACATTTGAAATGCCTTGACGGGATTGCGTGGGATTGCGTGAGTACTCCTGTAAGTGTAACTCTATCACCACATATATTGTTTTTGCTTTGAAATCATTGCACAAAGCCACTGCTCTCTCCCAAAGTCCTGTTTCATTCCTGCCTTAAGCCAGCATCCATCCTCTGGGACTATCTGACACCTCTTACTACAGTTTTAAGACACAGTATCTGTTTAAAGACACATTCAGTATATCATTGAAGCACATCTGACGTTCACAAAAGACCCATCTTAGAAAAGGGGAAACTCCAAATCCCATGTGAATATTGTACATCTTTTTGTGTGCTACCTGAAAATAGCTTGTAGTGATGATACAACATTTGTTAAATGAAAAGGCCAGCGGTTAATATAGTGTGCCACTGAGCTAATTGGTAATATTATAATAAGACCTAAATGTATTCTCACTTGTAGTCATTATGTCATACATGTACGTATGAATCAATGTATAATGCATCCCTAGAATCTTTTTCCCGAGGCATTGCCTGCACTTCAGAAATAGACACTGTACAAACGTGTTTGAAAGATGACATGATCCTAGAATCATTGAAAATTGTTGTTGTCTGATGTCTTTCTCTTGATGGACTGATGTCATTCTGTGGTCAGTCTTTACTCTGGGATCACCTACCAGGGCAAATGACATCCACTTTGGTCCGAAGAGTGAAACTGATCTTCTCTAGTGATTTTAACAAGTGTACTTCAGTGTATTAATTTAGTGGCCATTGATTGTGTGTACGATCTCCCCCACCACCAACGAGAAGGGTTGACAGTACATACATGACACGGTGAGTTTTAACTGAATTTACAGCCATCGTAGTGTGATGTATGGCTTTACTATACGGCAGGCTTTCAGGTCAGGTGTAGCATTACAGAGGGGTTATGGCCGACTTTAAAGTGTTTCAACGGTTCTCTAGAACCCGAGGACAGGTGCTTTGTAGTGCTGTCAGCCTCTTGTTCATCCCCTAATAAACGACCTGCGCTCTGTTCCGGCGACGGTCGAATATCAGCTATCCTCTCTCCTCGTCTCCCCGACGCTTCCAACAACTCTATCTTTATTTATTTCTTTCATTATTTTGTCTTTCCCTCTCTTGTGCCATTTCTCTTGCTAATTCCACCCCTGCCCCCTCTTCCTGTGCCTTTTGTACTTGGCGCCATACGTTCCACCTGTTTCATTCACACTCTCCCTCCCGCCTCTCCCCTTTCCTATTCAGTTTTATTACTTGAAAAGATTGAGAACGACGACATCGGCAGGAAGACACTGAAGATCACAGACTTCGGCCTGGCCCGGGAGTGGCACAAGACCACCAAGATGTCAGCGGCGGGCACCTACTCCTGGATGGCACCCGAGGTCATCAAGTCGTCCCTCTTCTCGAAAGGCAGTGACGTCTGGAGGTACGCAAACGTTTAGTTTTTGTTTAGATATTTTATTTCGAAGATGTTAAACAAAATACACAATACATGTTTACACACAGGGTATAGCACAGGGTTTACATGTACTGTATACCCTTTTTACTTCATTTTGTTTTTTCCTCCATCCGTCCGTCCATCCGTCCATCGTCACCCATTTATCCGGAGTTGGGTCGCGGGGTGTGTTTGTTTTCTTCACCCCCACCTCCCATCTATTCTCAGCTATGGTGTGTTACTGTGGGAGCTGCTGACAGGCGAGGTGCCCTATCGTGGCATCGATGGCCTGGCGGTGGCCTACGGCGTAGCGGTCAACAAACTCACCTTGCCAATCCCCTCCACCTGCCCCGAACCCTTTGCCAAGCTCATGGACGGTACGTTAACGCAGGAAGAACAGCTTCCGGTGCACCTTAACATGAACACATTTAAGAAGCAACTCTCATCTGGTAATTTAATGTGGAGCCACAATCCTTTCATCAACGTTTAAATTCACCTGTATTGTGCTTGCGTGTATGGTGGCCGAAGGGGGGCAGAGTGGTTTGGTGGTCTAGTGGTCTATGTGTTGGGCTCTCAGCCACGAAGTTCTGGGTTCAAGCCCCGGTGTTGACCTACCTGTAAGCATCCTTGAGCATGATGCCTATCCCCCCTAACTGCTCCCGGTGGTTGGTTGCACCTTGCATGGCAGCAATCACCATCGGCGTGTGAATGTGTGTGAATGTGAGGCAAAATAATGTAAAGCGCTTTTATTCAAAGCGCTATTTAAATGCAGTCCATTTATGGTGTGCGTGCAGAGTGCTGGGACCAGGACCCACACGTGCGGCCCTCCTTCTCCTGCATCCTGGAGCAGCTGTCAGCCATCGAGGAGGCGGTGATGGCCACCATGCCACAGGACTCCTTCCACAGCATGCAGGACGACTGGCGTCTGGAGATCCAGGAGATGTTCGACGAGCTCAGGACCAAAGAGAAGGTATTGAGGTGTCCTTGAGCAAGACACTTAAAAGGTATAGTCAGCTATTGGAAGCTAATACCGTTTTTGTCAAATTCACCAAATATCTCCTTGCATTTCGCTAGCTTACTGTTCTCTGAGCGTGCTAAATAATCTGGCTCCGTAAATAGCAACATAAACAAAGTTGCGAACACCGCTCACAACAACATAGCCTTAGTTCTATGCTTTGCTTCACAATGCATTTCGATGTGGAGCTGCGCGGAGCAATACTGTTTTGATTTGAGCTCCAAGTTAGCAAGCGTTCTCCAGAATGACTGACCCTGCCATAAATATCTCCAAAACATTACGATGCTGATAAAAACCTTTCTGGTGGAAATGTTGCACTTCAATATACATTTGTATTACTATAATAAATTGCACAGAGACATCCATATTCATATTATACTTTTTGCACAATGCACAATTTCAAAATGCACAATTTGAAGCTTGGCTGAGAAAATGTGGTAAAGGCTGATGGAAATGTTTTTCATACATATACAAGCAATATGGCTGCGTCCTGGCAAGCACACCATGGCAAAGACAAGTCAATGTCAATAGAAAAGTAGTACAAACGCATGCCCAGTCAGCCACAGAATGCAGGCAGCACCTGCACTAACGGCGTCTCACAGACGTGATTTAATATTGAGTGTCATTTTGTTTATTTTCTTCTTCTATCTTTTGACAAAGTAGACAGTTGAGAGCTTAGCTAACCGCACTGACTACATACGTGCGTCACTACTTTGTTTTATGGCGAGACCAGGGATGTAGCCCAATATGTAGAAAAAGCCTTTGGCCTTCAGTCTTCTCTCTGCATGAGAGAATCTTAGTACCGGTGTTTTAGTCGGTTACTTTGAGCAGGCGGGTTAGTCACACGTTTAGCCAAGCGAGCGTGCTTCCCCTCGTTAAGACTTTAATCTGCTTCTTGTGTGTCAAGTCTCCAGTTGTTGTCTTGAGGGAGGGGTTAATTAGTGTTTGGAGAGCAAGTGAGATCAGCACGTTGAAGTGAATATTGGCTAACACTCAGACTCCACTCAGCGTCATCCATGTTGTTAAAGAGGACACTTTAATAACATTCTGTGAAGGAAAGCCCTCAGATGGTACTGTAATGAACATACGTAGCATTGCAAACATTCCTGTTCACAGTCCTCACCGATCATGACATTGGCATTGGCACTGGTGAATGATGAGCAAAAGTCTTAAAGGCAGGGTTAGTTATTCTCGAGAACGCTTGCTAACTTCGAGCTCAACTCAAAGCAATATCACTCGGCGGCCCTCTGCAGCGCCTCTCCACACATCAAAACGCATTATGAAGCAAAATGTAGTAGTAAAGCTTTGTTGTTGTGACCGGTGTTCGCCACATTGTTTATGTTGCTATTTATGGAGCCAGGGCTGCGTAAAAGTATCTGGATTATTTTTTCAAAATGCACAAAATGCAAAACGTTAAAATAGCGAAATGCAAGGAGATCTTTGCAGAATTTTACAAAAAGTGTATTATCTTACAATTAGCCAGCAATAGCTGACTTTACCTTTAAATACCATCTGTCGGGTTTCCATTTACCTGTAATGGGTGGGTGAGACTTAAGGATTTGATGTGTGTGGCAAGTCAAGGGAAACTCTTCAGTGGGCTATGGGATAGCTAGCAGCATAATCCCAACCTCTTTCAGCCGTTTCAATATTTAAATATTACCAATTCAACGCATTCTGTTCACCTACACTGTACCAGTATTACATGTATCCACCCAGTAGATGGGTGGATATGCATTACCACTTCAAACCACCAGAAAATAATTACTTTTTGGAGCGTTAGCGAATATGTTCCCACAGTGATTTTCTCCTAAGATTGTTTTTAGAATTAGCCAGCTACACAGCAGTCTCCCAGTAGATTTCCCTGGATAGACCTCTCTGCAGCTAGGTGGGTGGCTGAAGAGGCTTGGCTCTAAAGCTGCTCTATGGAAGTCATCCAGTAAGGATTATTATTACTCTGCTCAGAGCAATTAAGAGGACAATAACACCAGTTGGTTGGGAAGGGGGGCGAAGGGGATACAAGCCAAAAGAGGAGACTGTTTCTTTCCAAATAAATGAGAGAGAATGAATTCTCTTTTACACAAGGCTTTGTCTCTGGCTGTCTCTGGCTGTCTCCACTGTAGCACCTGACTCTTAGACTTTTACTATTGTGAAAAACAAATATTTGTCCTCCTGCCTTTCTGTGTATCCCCCACTGGCCTCTGGTGTGCTGTGGCCCCTCTGGTGTGGTGTGGCCCTCCATTTTGTTAGCCTCGTGAGACCATCCTGATCTCGCAAGCTTCAGTCTGGAATACCTAGAAATCCTTGCGACTGAATCTGAGTTGAATCTGATCTTGACTGATCTTTATCGACTTGATTGAAAACAAAAGACGCTCAGATGGTTCGTCCAATCAACTGCCAAGTATTTATTGAAAGTGCCCGTCCTTTTCAAACCGCTCCGATGGACGGCTCCCCAGTCCTACGCCATCTGGCATGTCAGGTTACCATTTTGTTCCATCTGTCTGCATTCATGTATAATCCTCCTCCTCTTTATTATCTAACCGTCCAAAGTATGGATTTCATAGAAAGGCCACTAATCCTCCTGGCTGTCTGTCGGTCTGTCGTGCCCCTGCATGTCTGTCTGTGATCCAGCAGACTGGCACAAGCCTGCCTGCAGCACCCTTGCGTTTGTACACCGCTGTATGTGTTCTTGTAATAAAAGAAAGGAAGTCTCCTTCGCCCTGCCCAGCCCTGCCCCCTTTTCTCTCCCTCTAACCAGGAATCTCTCTCTGCCAGGTGTCTCTCACCCCAGGGTGTCTCTCCCCACCCCCCTGCATACTGCTTTATTCAGTTATTCTTCGCTTCGCCGTGACTAACGGTTCTCATTGAGCTGGAGAACCTCGTTCCACAGAGGTGAAGGGCACACAAGTCCTGTATCCATCTATCCGCCCACACACACACAAACGCATACACTGGTAGTACGAGCTGTAGTACGGCACCGGTACTAGAGATGGCACCGATATCAAGACCCCGTTTTGATGGTCTCATCTTTTACTCAGGTCTTGTCTAGTACTCAGTTGATTTAATTTAAACCATATAAAAGTAATCTACTGCAGGCCTAGTATGTAGAATAACATGTGCCTGCTGCGTGCTGCATACATTTATTTAGATATTTTGTTTGCTAATGTTTGCGAACCACAGTTCCCATAGTACTTCAGTGACAATCACTCACATCACAAGTAAGTAAGTTACAGCCTTTATTTATAGAGCACATTTAAATGCAAACAGAGGCCAGTATACAGACTAAGATGGAAAAATTAAAGACTTAACAACAACAACATCAAAAAAGCAATAGTTCTGAAGACATAGATAAAAAAGTGGGTCTTTAAAGGCAGGGTTAGTTATTCTCGAGAACGCTTGCTATCTTCGAGCTCAAATCAAAACAATATCCCTCCCATTGTGAAGCAAAGGGTACCAGTGTAGTACTATGGCTTTGTTGTTGTGAGCGGTGTTCTCCACTTTGTTTATGTTTCTATTTACGGAGTCAGGGAAGGATTCATTATTTCACCACACACACGTAAACGTAAAGGTAAAGACACTTTTATTGCCACGTACACATACTGTACAGGTAGCGAAATTCATCCTCTGCATTTAATCCATCCCTCAAGGGAGCAGTGGGTGGCCGCTTTGCAGCACCCGGTGACCAGCTATCACTAGCTTACCAGACGGTAAGATAGTGAAATGCGAGGAGATATTTGGTGAGCGGTCCGAGACTGATAAAGTCAGGAACGTGGCACTGACAGATGAGGTTGGGGGGTGGGTCTTAGAGATCTGCAGGTGGAATGTCTGAGGAGGAGCTCAGATACATGTCTGGCTGGTTGTGTGTGTGTGTGTGTGTGTGTGTGTGTGTGTCTTATTCTCTTGTGTCTCTGTCTGTATGTGTGTGTGTTTGACTCTGTCTGTTTGTGTGTGTGTGTGTGTGTGTGTGTGTTTGACTCTGTCTGTTTGTTGTGTGTGTGTGTGTGTGTGTATGTGTGTGTCTGTGTCGTACTTTGTGTCTGTCCGTCTGTCTGTCTGACCATGCCTGCCTACCTGTCTGACCCCCCTCTCTGTCTGTCTCACCCTCTGCAGGAGCTCCGCTCCAGGGAGGAGGAGCTGACGCGGGCTGCCCTGCAGCAGAAGTCCCAGGAGGAGCTGCTGAGGCGGCGGGAGCAGCAGCTGGCCGAGCGGGAGATCAACGTGCTGGAGCGGGAGCTGCACCTCCTCATCTTCCAGCTCAACAGGGACAAGCCCAACGTCAAGAAGAGGAAGGGCAAGTTCAAGCGCTCCCGCCTCAAGCTCAAAGACGGCAACCGCATCAGCCTGCCCTCGGGTGAGTGGGCCAGCCGTCCCTGCTGCTGAGAAATGAATACAACGCGGGGAGCCTGCAGTTCATCCAACGGCCACTTGAGGCTGGCTGCAAAGGGGAGTCAATCCCCCATAGACTCCAATGTTAAAATGTCCGACTTCACAGCAAAAGTGAACCTGTTTACAGCCTGGTTCAAAAATCGTTTTTTAGACTCTATAGTCTTCCGGTTAATGACAACTGTACGGGGGGTGAATTTATATATCAAATGTATGAATATACTATCCATATATTTATCCCATTATAGTAGATAGGAGGGGGTTACAGGCGGAGGGAGGTACTGCAAAGATGGCGGTGTTCAAATCTGTTCTTGAGAGAAGCTATGGGTGATGTTGCAGAGGGTTTGTCCATTTATATATACAGTCTATGGCCGTTAGCTGCGTTCCCATGGACACTAATATTCCGTTTGGAATCAGGTTACAAGCACCAACCTGAATGAAAATGCACCATATATGAACACATCAGTCGGAACAGAAAGGCCCAACCCGACGGAAATTTCCTTCGGATGCAGCAGGGTAGTGATGGTAATGATACCATGTAAACGGTTTAACACGATTACGTCCTGGTTACATTCTCCTGCGCGCGCCCTAAGTCTTTCCCCAAAGCTACTGTTTTCTGAATGCAAAATGTATTGGAGACAAGGCGGCGGTCTGCACAGCCACTGTACAAAGTCTGGACAAAAGCTAATGTAACACCAGTAAATAAGTGAATGGGAGCTACGGTGACTTCGTCTGGAGTCTTTAAATTCCTCCACCAGTCACACGGATATTCTCACTCTCCCCGAAGTGCCTTCAGCAGAGGCTAGCCGGTTTTAGCCTTTTGCTAGCAGGACACATTACATTACAGAGCCAACATAATGTGCACAAGTTAAACATCTATTACGATTTATTGCGACGGCGCGCATGTAAGCACCCAATCCTATTAGATGACAGCCCATGTTAATGGGTAACCAGAAATCTTAATTCGGAATGATTCAATTTGGAACGTGCTATATACATTAAATACAGCCCAGTTATGTATTATTATTTATTTATGTATTATTATTTACCATTTGTGGTGACCCTACACCTCCCAATGACTTTAAGAACCCTTAGAAGGAACCACTGTTTTAATTCCCATGTTTGTTTTCTAACTGCACGTGTGTGTGTGTGTGTGTGCGTGCGTGTCTTCATGTGCGTGTGTGTTTGTATGTTTATGTGTGCGTGTCTTCATGTGCGTGCACGTGTGTGTTCGTATGCATGTGTGTTCCTGTGGGTGTGTGTTCATGTGCGTGCGTGCACGTGTGTGTGTGTGTGCACGCGCAGACTTCCAGCACAAGATCACAGTGCAGGCGTCTCCCTCCATGGACAAGAGGAGAAGCCTTCACAGCACCAGTTCCTCTCCTCCTGGTAGCCCCACTCTCATCCCCCGGCTGCGGGCCATTCAGCGTAAGACCCTCTCTAAGCAACCCTTCTCTGCCACGTCCACATTGGAATATAGGCTGCGTTCACATATGGAACACGGCAAACACTTACTGGACGACAACAAATTCAGACCATTGCTCTGGTGATGCAGCTTTGTAAAAGTCTATTCAATACAATTATTTAGTGGCAAATCTTTTTATGTAGTTATTTTAGTATTGTCTAGTTTTCCAAGCTCATCGTTGTTGATGTTTTCTCTGTGTGTGTGAGGGAGCTACGGACATCCGGTTGTAAATGCCGTCGCGGAGGACGGCGAAAAGGTACAATATTTAAACTTTGGACAGTATGCGTTTTGCCGTCCTGCTCTACTGGTACTGGCATCAACATGTTGTTAGAACTACAAAGATGATGGAGCATTGGTTGTGTGTGACACTGCCTGTATGAATGTAGTTGGTCAAGAGCAGCAGAACGCACTGCGCTCTATTAGTTCTTGTTTACTGGTCTACTCTACAGTCCCCTCTTGGTGTCATTGCCTGTATGTGGAGTCGAGGGAAATGCTGGAACAGCAACATAAAATGTCTGTGCTGACATTTCTTGTGCTCGACTATACCAGCCTTTATAGGCAAGTTTCGGCAGCCATTTACCTCTTCTAGTAGTTATTATGAAGGCATCTAAATGAATGGGGAGACAGCTATAAACGGCCAATGGCCACTGGAACATAATACCAGCATAATGTGTATACAATCACCAGTGACATTTGATAAAAAAAAAAACACTTAAAACATTTGGTGACAAAATATGTTTTACAGCCTTTTTACACGATTGTTTTTTTACAATGTATTTACGGTTCTGCGGTAATAAAGCAGGCTATTGACTCTTTTCTTCCACGGCGCCATTATTTGCCGTTATGGATTTCTCCCATAAACGCTTTACTGGACATGGGACCATATGGTTCCATTCAGAATCGTCTTAAGTGGTCTGTCTCCTCTATAATGTCTAAATACTGCTGGTTTCCTTGACTTTTTCTCTCATGTTGAGGTTTCATTTTGTTACATTGACTGAAGGTTTGTGTTACATATGCATATTTCACAGACTTCAAATGAAACATGACGAGGTCTCAAGCGGATGGCTTTGTGTCATCAGGGCCATATGGTGTAGTGCTATAGATGGACTGGATCCATTTTTTAGTGCTGCATACAGTATGTGCCCGATGCCCATAGTAATTCAGATTGTCGAGGCGGTCACCATATTAAATATTTGTCATCCAGTGCATGTAGTATATTATAGGCACAATATGCTTTTTTCCCCCCAGTGACGTCCAATCTGCGAAGGGACAGTTTGTATGTTTACCAACAGGAGGTTGATCTGACCAGCGAGTTCACAGCCTACACTGGGGTCAGGAAGAAAGGCAAGCGATTGGCTAATCGGACATATCATGGGTGTGGCCCTGATGCTTGCTGCTGTGGACTCTGGCTAACTAAGAACGCATTCAGTCATCATCGCTAACCTGTTTGACAAGAGAAGGGATTCACTTGTTTCCCGCGGCTGGGTTTTTCCTATGGAACGGTTTTGACATTACCTTGACTGAACCATAAAAATGATTTACGGTGAAGTAATTACTGTGTCAATCAGTGGGTGGAGTGATTGTCTGTAACAATTGGTGCTGGGCTCATTACTCATATGATTTCCTTTATGCTGCTTGTTTCGAAACATTACAAAAGTTTATTAGTTTATTACAATACCAAGCCAAGACGGGTGATCCATTCTTACTAACCTACAAGTTAAGATAATTCAATCACGTCAATCTGTATGCTGTAATGACATTGTGTAACCTTTCATCTACTGTATATTAAATATGTAAGAATAGTTATGATCAGTTTGCTTATTGTCAGAGCAATGATACTTTTAAGGCTTTGTTGTGTTGTGATGTCTTTGAAAAATGAGCATTTCCTAATCAAGCTCAGGCACGGGCACTTGGGATGTTGACGAATAACATCGTAATTCTCTTGCTTACCAGATTCACCCCCCAACCACTGTACTGTTGGTTACTGTTGCCACGGTGCTAGTAGTAGTAGTAGTAGTAACGGACTCCTCTGTTTCTGCTACAGTCACCCTGGACGAGAGCAACCGTACGTGGGGCCGCAGCACCCTCTACAGGCCGGAGGACTTTGATGATGTGAAGAAGGCAATCAAAAAGAAGGGTCGAACATGGGGCCCCAGTTCTGTTCAGAGTAAAGACAGACCCGGCACCACAGAGAGGTAGAGCGCACATACATGCACATACATGCACATACATGCCCGGCGGCTGTGTTTGACACATGCCAAGCCCCGCCCCTTTTAGCCTGTCTTTCAATAACAGTTTTTGAATCCGACAGAAACACCGTCAACTGTCCTGTAATTGCCTACTGTGCTTCTTTTTTTCCAACCTAGTTACAGTAACTATGTTGGACAGTTGAAAGGGGCGGGGCTAGGGATCGTTAAATTAATCACATTTTAATCGCAATTTCGCAACTCCTAACATTTAAAATAAACAATGTAATCGATACATTTATTTTTTTTTTTAAGATTACCTGACAAACGTAATATACACTCTAATTTTTTCTTGTGTTCTAAATTATACTCTCCTGGGGTGAAAGTGAAACGGAAAATGTATTAAGGGAAAATTCACATTTGAATTTCATTGTTTTTAAAGATGTAGTTACTGCAACATCCAAAGTCAATGCGTAAAAAATGTTAAATCATCGTGATTATGATTTTATTTCATAATCAAGCAGCCCTAACATGTGTGTGCAACAGACACGTCCACATAGCTCCTGTTTCATTCACATTTTTCCACTTAAATGTCTTGTCACTTCTTCTTATTACTTCCCTAAACTTACTTCTGATTGGAATGTGTTTCAATAAATGAATGAATGTGCTGTTTGTAATGTTGCAGTTAGTTAGGAACTTGAATCACGTCACAGGCAGAGAGAGTGCCGACACACTCAACCAATAGTGTTACTATTGGGAAGGCGTTGTGGCTTGTCAAATTGAGCATATTCATAGATTGCAGCATTCTCTATAGTAGTTACTGTGTGAATAGTATAGTAAGTTATTTTCTGTGGTGCACTGGCATGTTATATGTTCAAAATAGTTTTGAAGATTTTTTGAAGGAAAGCTCATGATTGGTGCATGCCTTGTTATTGTGTGTAATGTTTGGCTTGTGTCCCCGTCAGAGTACGCCCCCTGTCAGATGGAAACAACCCATGGTCCACCAGCCTGGTCAAGTCCCAGAAGTCTGTCCCGCTTGCTGCTCTGTTCGCCGAGCAAGGTGAGCTGGCATTAAACGAACACACACACACACACACACACACACAAATAACACAGAACAATGAACAGAGATGGTCGGATTATAACACATGCGATTCTGAGGGTGCCATATCACACGCAAGCAGT
>JAOEGT010000007.1:1001492-1014736 GCA_025447795.1 Speoplatyrhinus poulsoni | reverse complement strand
ATTATTATTATTATTATTATTATTATTATTATTATTATTATTATTATTATTATTATTATTATTATTATTATTATATATTGTTGTTGTGGCTGTTATTATTCTGAGCTAAGGATGTAGGCTAATTCCACTATATCTTTACATAAATATAGTTTTTTGCTGGCTTAATAATGTGCACCATTTTGACTATAGGACCTCATAAGAGTCCTGTTAAACCGTAAACTACTACCAACATCATCACAGTATGCTAAGGAGACAATAATTTGAGTTAAGTGTTGCTGTTGGGAAATCATATTGCAGAGTATTGATTGTAGATTGTAGTACTGAAAGAGAAGTTTTCTGGAGCTGCTGCCCCCGCGACCCGACTACAAATAAGCGAATGAAGATGAATGGATGGATGGATGGATGGATGGATGGGATGGGATGGAAAGATTCCTATGTTGAAATAAATGTAGTGTGCATATTGTTATTATAATTAACTGTTTAGTTGTCTACAATGAGCTATAATCAGGCAATATTGGTAACAAATTTAACAAGTGACAGAAAATAATTTAGTTTATTTTTAATGTTTTATTAGGCTACTGAAATGCACCACTTACACCACCTTACAGTAATACTGTATTACTGTAGGCCCTACAGCCAGTGTAAGCTGTAAAAAACCTTATAACAGTTAACACATTCGACCGCACGGTGGCAGCACATGTTCATTATTGGCCTAAACTTGTGGCCTAAAATAGGAAAAGCAGGCTTTCGAAAGTCAAGCCAAAACAAGCTGAAAGTGGGCTAACGATCGATGTAAACAGGATTAACCAATTGAGCATTGCGACTATATATAGCTATATTAGCTTTAGCCCTATCTATGTGATTTAAATCCACTTAATTCCAACATAATTATATATATTCTTTACACTTCTCTGATACGAAATAGCCTGTAGCTATAAAAAGCATAATTGTGACTGAAGAAATTAGACTAAATACCAGGACATATAGCAGAAGCCGATATGGCCTAATATCTCTAGAACTAAGCCATCGGATCACGGAAAACAAATATCACTTTGCTGTGTGTGTGTGTGTGTGTGCGTGCGTGTGCGCGTGTGTGCGTGTGTGTGTGCGTGTCAGGCGTGCTCGCCGACGCGGTGCACACCTGCTAGAGTGCTGCATATTTGCATGAGAAACGGCGCTAGCGCCACGAGAATACCGGCTGATGCAGCCTGTTGATCCCGCACCTGACCGGGAGACATGCGCCTACTGTGGCCCCGAGCCGCCCGACGGCTGGCCCGGGACGGGGAAGGCGGGGCATAAAATGCGGCGGTGGAGGCGGACTCGGCCCTGGCTCGTCAGACAAAGATGAGGCTGGAGGCGCTGTAGTTATGGTAAGACGTCTATAACAGTCTCCTCACCGGCGGTTGAGCACTAAAGTATTTTTATAATCAGCCGTTATTGTTCACCGCCTCCTTGTGGGAGATGCGCTCATGTTCATTTTTTAAAAGGGCAAATCAGACATAATTCAAATTATAAACTGCGGTGCGCAGGGGAGAATGCGTGGATGAATATTCATTAGGGCGCGCTCGAACTGCCACGCGCGGTGATTCATTACGCATATGTAAATATCACTCAATTTAATTGCCCCTAAACTGACTCAACATAATGTTGTCATTAGCAGATTATTCCGTATTTGTAATACTAATGGCACGGTATGGTACCCGGTGTCGAGACTCAACATAGCCTATATGATTGCAATTATTATACATCTCTCTCTCTCTCTCTCTCTCTCTCTCTCTCTCTCTCTCTCTCTCTCAAAAGCAAGGTCGATTAAAAATAAGGGCTTTCATGATGGTCTCATAATTGATATAAAACAATTCTGGGATTTATGATTTTGCATATTATACCATTGCACCATTTTAACTAAAACCTCAGTGTCGAGGGATGTCTGGGAATCTAAGACTAGATCAATTTTAAATGTTTAATGTTAATGTTTCGTGGGTCACTGTCACAAGGTAAATGATTCAGTATACATAAGTGTGTGTGTATAGGCTACTGATGATCAAATTAAAAAAACATTTATCTAGGCATCAGTCATTTTCAGAGTGAAACAGTTCATTCCATGCTTCAGTTTAGTCTCACAATCCATAATGCTGCGTATCTACTTTTGAAACCATACATCAATTACAATTTGAAAACATTCCAGCTATAATTAAAGCCAATGAGAAATGAAAAAAATAGATTTGCATTATGACGTAATCTTGATGATTTAGCATAAACCGGCAGTAGGTTTTGAATCTCAGGATATACATCTAATACCAGCAAAGCCTTCAGGGTCTGCAAGCGTGAACATGCGATTGATGCTTCTCTGTAAAGATTTGTTCTCTTAGCTAACAACAGGAGCTCATGCACTGCAGAGTGGTACAGGGAAAGCAAGGATGTTGTTATGCTTTAAACCTAAGACGGATTGACACTAGCCTCAAGGTTGGCAACGTCGTACTGTGGCTTCTGGCTCGGGTTATGAGCTGCAGTTTGTTTAAAACATCTTAGGTTATACCTTCAGCCCTTTTATCCTTCATTTCAGAGGCTAGCACTCGCACCTAACTGCAAAAAGACCGGACTGAGCTAACCTCATCAGAAGTTTCCCCTCAGGGACAAGAGAGTGACATAAGATTGAGGAACATTGAACACCAAAACATTGAGTCACATGCTGGTAACTTGCCTAGCACTAAAACCTTGCTTCAACAGAGCAGTATAAACAAACCTAGCTCCTCAACCCACTAAGCCAATAATAGAATCTCTTTGTCCTTGTGCGTGTGTGTGTGTGTGTGTGTGCGTGAGTTTGTGTGATATCCACGTCACGACTCACCGTTCGCTGAGTGGCCCTGACGGCCGGCTGCTTGTTGTTATGAATGAAAGCAAATGGCCTGACATAACAAATGCAAATGAGTATGAGGAATGGGGACACGCACGGCCTGTACACTGTGTGGCAGTAGCATGTGTATAGGTACATGTGATGATGCAGTCACATCATGCTTAGGTGTGCAAACCTTACAGTTCATACACAGGACATTGGGCCTAGCGTATAAACTGCAACCAGTCCTTGTTAAGATACAATCCCCTTGGGGGTGGGTTAAGCGGGCCAGGCATGACATATCACGCTGACTTTCCATTTTAATGTCATATTACGATTAATAATGCATGTTTCCTGACACATTAATTACCTCCGCCCACACCCTAAAGCGCGCACACACACACACACACACACACACACACACACAGCACCATAACTCTATACCGCTACATTGAGTCTACACACAACCAAACACGATTCTCTCCCTCCCTCTCTCTCTCCCTCTCTCTCCCCCTCTCCCTCCCCCTCTCCCTCCATCTCTCCCTCTCTCCCTCCCTCTCTCTCTCCTTTACCCACAACATGGGTCAAGGTGTTTGCGGCAGCTACGGCTGTTTCCGGAACACATTGTGCAGGACGTGCTGTCTACCTCCTCATCATGCACACACAGAACCTGCCACAATGGCTTGTCAAGTCTGCTTGTTGTGGTCGTGACTGAATATTGTTTAGTATTCTGTTCATAGTGAACGATGAATAGGGAAGGTGTGAGAAATGGGAGTGAATTTGGATGGAGAGACGGCGACAATGCAGACATGTTCCTCGAGGTGTCTGAGACACCGTGATTGGTGTTGAAAGAAGAAACAGAACACACACACACACACACACACACAAGAAAACTCCATTCAAAACATTTCACAGCACTTTGCTTATGGGTGCAGGCCAGCATGTGCGCTCTTTGTATCGAGGGAAGGAACATCGCTTGTAAATTAAAACGCTCGGATCATCCAGTTGTTTAGGATGTTTTCAACACAGCAATCTACAACTGAGCCAAGACATTTTTCCCCCATTATTCTGTGCAACCTGCCAAACAAACCAGTTTTCTACAAAGTCTGACGTTAATTGAACGGTTAGTTTAATTTGCACTTATAGAGCGCTTTTCTAACCTTCCGGCCACTCAAAGCGCTGTACAGTAGTGCCTCACACTCACACATTCATACACCGATGGCGATTGCTGCCATGCAAGGCGCGACCAACCACCGAGAGCAGTTAGGGGTTAGGCATCTTGCTCAAGGATGCTTACATGTAGGTCAACACCGGGGTTTGAACCCAGGACCTTTTACATGTGTTGATTTGAAACCTTTTGGGGTTTTAAAACAAAGACTTTTAAACGAGCTCAGTGGATAGAAACATTACGGTGCTAGTCTCGATTCCGTCATGTGCAGCAGTTTATGACGACATTCTGCCGTTGAAATTCAAACACAAACCCTTCATGAGCATTAACCTATATTTTCCACATCCTTCAAAACTGATGAAATGCAAAGAAACATGCATGGCAAGTTGTCACCATCCGTGGAGGCAGAAGTCTCCACCAGGGCTTTCATCTCTCTCCACTGAGTTGCAATGCACTCAGGTCATTAAAGCGCCACACTAGGTCATTTGTGAGGAGTGACGGCTTGCTGTTTCTGGCGGGAAAGTGTGTACTGTATGCCTAATACAGACAAATACGTTGCCTCTTCTTTTTGGTCTCCACTCTCCCCACTGGACTAGCCCTCGTTGAGTCGCTGTATTCCAATGCATGGAAAATAATTGTCCAACCCTTTCATCATAGGATTATGACAATAAATCTCCTCTTGGAGCAGAGCAGCGCTAAGAGTCATTGAAATCCTGTTACATGGTGGTATTATCCTGCAATTAATGAGGTTTTCCTTACGCTAAGCCCTGTCCTCTGCCGCGCTCCTTTTTGTGTTTGCATACCAAAAGTCGCCACTCACTTGACTCAGTCTGGATGGAAAGAGTTAGGTAACAAACAAGCTCTCTCTCTCTCTCTCTCTCTGCTGGAGGACCTACTTATTGTCTGTGGCAATTGAAAGGAAGAGCGATTGGGGTTGTATCATTCATCTAGTGCCAAAGATGAGATAAATGTTGGATGACATTCATGTACAAGCCTCTATAGGGAACATAATTATAAGCCAATTGTAAAATAGAAATAAAAGCATGTGACATACACTAATTATTTTTGCCGTGGCGATATTGCATCATTCACTATAGAGACTGGACTAATAATAGAGAGGAAAGATGGGTGCAGTGTAATCCTCCACTGCTCTGTCCATCAAGCCAAGACCAATTACGTTTGATCGGTGCTATTGCTTTCACTAGGATGTATGTAATGGAGAAGAAACTTTCCCCTTTTTTCTCCCACGGCGGCATTGCTTTTCTCAGAATGTGACATCATGGAGTCAATCTGGCTGAGCAGGGATATCTTGTGTAACTTCAGTGACGGGCTGGTGACAGTAGCGGTGACGTGCATTTCCTGGTCACACAAACACACACACACACACACACACAGTAGCTATCCACTTCCCATTTGCAACAGGAAACCCCTTGAGTCATCTTGGAATGGCGTGCTGATTGTAATGCAAGCAGTTTCAATGAAATCATGTGTCGACCAATGGAATGAAATTATGAAAATATGGTTTGTGATGTTAAGGGAAAGTACGAAAATGTATTCTGTCCAAGTAACTGCACTATAATAGAGCTTAATAAGCACGTGCTAAGGATTACTTCATGGAAATGTGCTCTTTCCATATAGTTGGTCTGGTAAAAATGTCCTGTTTGAAGAAGTCATGCACGCAGATTACACCAGTACTGGAGACGGCACACTCGTCGATCCGCATGACCCGGAACTCCTGTGAAACCGGCATTACAGATACACTGTTGGTTTGGTCTGACGGTGCTTGCCCTATCCAGATATCTTGTCCAAAGATGCTTCATATAGGTCTGGCATGATGTGAAAGTGAAATCATTTATTTAATTGAATTTGAAAAGCTAGAACACAGGCCTTTAAAAAATATTTCATGGGGAAATAAAAAAGAGGCAAACTATTTAAGTACCGTAGCTATTTTCATATGAAAAGTGGCAATGATGATATGTGAAAAGACATTCAAGTGTCATTTTGTTTTCAGAAATGGCTCTAAATGGTCTCAGTCGAGGTATTAAGGAAGTCTGCATGCAAACTATACATTTCCAGTTAACAGAGAACAACAAATAGACATTCTACAAGTCTACAGTATTACGATGAAGCAATTCTTGCCTGCATTCTAAAAATGCTTAACATTAAACTTAAATTGCTTACCAAGGAAAAATGGATGTGCAATGCCAGAAATCTGCTCTCACCAATCTCCCTAAAAACAATTCAACTCAACGCTTCAAAGAGAAAATGATGGACAGATTGGGATAACCAGGAGAAGGAATTTACAGGAATTTACATCCAGACTGCCGTCTGGAGTCAGTCCACATGAAACAATCCTCATCGCTGCTCCTGATTTGATTGATCCTCTGAGGTCAGTTGGGGTTGTGAAAATATAGTGCATATACAGTAGTGGTGGTTATGGTCAGACGATGACTCATCTTGTTTGCAAGCTCTAGGCATATATTCATACAGTGCAAGTCTAAAGTTCCCTGAGTTTATGTCACGATATAGCTGACTGGATTATTGCTGTCTCATAAGATTGAAGAGTTTAGAGTTTTTTCAACCTTCGACTCTGTAGCTTCCTTACCTGAACATTAAAACCATATTAGGGAAAAGTCCCACAGGGGATTTATATAATTTGAATGGAATTTGGACTAGCATCCAATGTTTTCAGGGCAAGGACATTTGTGTCTATGCCGCATGGCTGCAAACTGGTTGCACTATGGGCATGTCAAAATGTGATGTTCAAAATACATCACAATTGTTAAAAACACTTTTTAAACTTTTTAACAAAAACTAAAAGTTGTTGAAGTGGTGAAGCGTCCTTTGTTATTTTTCAGAGTTTTCTGTCATGTAACATTCAGTTTAGTCCAAAAAGTAACATTATATTACAATGAATATTACAATGAATATATTCAGCATACTAGAAACTTGAGAATACCTGATCTAGTAGAGACAGTGATCGGCTGTATAGACAGAGGTAGGTTTGTGTCAATTGCTGATCTGGCTCCAGTGCATGAACACTTACTGAGGAAAGAAACCGTGTTACCAACCAACACACACAGAGCTTCGAAATCGCCCGCATCTCCACCATATAGGTGTGCGGCTGCACTGCACACAGAATGAGTCACAGAATGTGACACACACACACAGTAGGCTATACATATACTGTATTGTCAATTTCAATTTACAAACCTATTACATTTTTGTTTAGATGTATACAATTAATTTCTGAACATAATGTGCAGTGTGTTTTCATCTGGAATCCATTCACCCATCTATTTGACCTGAGGCCTGTTCAGGGTCAAGGAGAGATGGAGCTATTGACTGAATATCAAGGAGACATCCTTGTGATCCTTATGATGTTATATGAGTGTATTGACCTTTCAGGCTATTACTAATAGAAATTAAAGTACCTTCATGCCACATCTGCAGTAAATCGTTTGATATAGTGAAGACACAACTAAAGTATGCTGACAATTAAACAACTGGCCAACAGCTTTATGTTATAACACTGGTAAAGTAAAGGTTTATTCTGGGACTGTGTGTAAAGCCCAATGTTTCATATAGAGGGAATCTTTCACAGTAACCTTTGGCGGGTGTAATGGGGGATGTCTGACAGCCAGTGCGTGCAACTGCACAGCATGCGCCTCAATATTTCATTTCACACTTCCATGTATATGTAGTTTTGAGTGCCTGGGCATTGCAAGAGGGGAGCTCAAGTGGAGAATAATTTACACCGGTAGCTGGCTGGCTGCCAGATCAGATTGGACTGTACTCAGAGCAGACTGATCAATTCTCAGGCTCGCTTCATCATGTCCACCAGAGGAGTGACTCAGCTAACTAGTGCTAAGGAAAAAAACATGACATGAATAGGGGTTTCTCTCTCTGCACACTAGTGTAGCGATACAGTCCTATACACCTACACAGTGACATTTGGGGACTACACCACACACACACACACACACACATATATGCCTACTGTATATGCATGTGCATAAATACACCCACACCATGAGTTATACAGTGGCCAAATGGTGCAGCAGTACTGTACATAAGCAGTGTTGTGCAAGTTACTCCAGAATAGTGATAAGTTACTATTTACTTCAAAAAAAATATTACTTTACATATTACTGTGAAACATGTGAAAAGTGAAAACATTGCAGCCTCTCAAACCAGATGGTTGACAGGTTGATTCAATTAGCCTACCCTAAGTTAGGACCAGAAATATCAAATGTATATTCAAATGTTTTTATACACTAGCCTGGCTCCGCCCATCTATTGCTCTCAGATGAATTTTCACTGAGATTATAGTGTGGAAATGCTGTTCTCATTAGCATTAGCATTACTGGCCTACCAATAAGAGTAGCTAAGTGCCATGATGTTGATGTCAAGTGTGTGTTTTCCAAATTGTGGTAGATGAAGAAATTCAGACAGTTATAACAATGCCGATTGGTTAAAGGTTGTCCGGTAGTTTTAAAATGAACCAGGTCACGACTGTTTGAAAAATGGTGGAAAGCAAGGTAGGGGTGTTTATTTTTAGATAACAGGCCACTCTGTAATACCACAATCTCTTGCCGCTGCTACTGTTGACCCTTCTATGACGATTTCCGGTGGGACAAACACGGAAATGTGAAAAGGTTCTATTCACCAAATTAATATTGGGTCTGGTTACATGCTTTGTCTAAACAGCCCAGGCTCTGTAAATTGCAACATAAAATTCAGCAGACCGTATACTGTACCACACAACGCTATCCCAGCCAATGTACAGTATGTCCAATTTTGGGGGTGGGGCTTCTGAGGGAGCACCCTATATAGCATTAAAGGGAGAGGTGTTTTGGTTTTATAGAGTAGTATCAACAACATTTCTCCAGAATTGCTGACATCCATCTTTAAGAATATGTATCTATCTTGTTTGTATCAACCTGGGCTTCGAGTTTATCTTCTTTACAGCTGTCTGAAGACCATAACATCCAGGTCCTGTGACTAGCAGTATGTTTTAGAATGTTATTTTGAGTTTTCACTTTATAATTTTATCTGTGTCTGTTACGTTCAGGAAGAACAGCGATAAAAAACTTGCACTTATTATTTACCTTCATCAATCAGCTATGCTAAGTCATATTGGTAATTTAGTTGTACCATTCTAACAAATATATTTAGTAGTTTTGGTTAGCTTGTTGGCTATTCATGAATGGTGTTAGGCTTCCAGAGTGGGAAGTGTAAACAATATGTACAAACACAGACTCCAGTCAAATTCGAGAGTGATTTGTTTGTTTATTTTCATTTTGCCCAGCACTAATACATTAAATAGTTTATTTCTTTCATTTTTGCCAGCTCTCAAAAGCGCACATTTGAGCAAACACATTGATACTTCAATACATCCCCTGACCATTGTTTATGCAACAATGAGTTTTTTGTCGTTTTGTACGAGAGCCATCAGCGTAGCTCCTGCTATTTGAAATCCTTACAGAAAAGAAAACGCACTACGAGATGACAGAAAGGGAACCTGTTCTCATGCCTGTTCAGCAGCTCCACGGTAAACACGCGTGTAGACGCACACACGCTCACGTCAGGGAGTTGGTGAGTCACCATACTCATGCCACGACCACTTCACAAAGAATGCGAGGCTCTAAAAACAACAAGCCATCATTCCTTTGGAATTCACAGCTCGTCCTTGTTTGGATTGCCCCACGGAGGCAGGTTCACATAACCTTTTTTTAGAGTCTGGCAAAGGCCAGGCTGCGGTGACCTGGTTAAAGCATGCAGACTATTGCGGAAAGTAGTGTGTTGGAAAGTTCAATGTGGGAAATAATGGATTGGAACAGTGAGCTCCTGTTTGGCAGGAGCACTTGTGCAAAAGAGGACTGATAATCAATTGTGCGTGGACACACACACACACACACACACACACACAGGCTTGCCAGCTGGTGCTCTGTGTGCTTTGATGAGCACTTGCACATATCACACACACACACACACCATTACGGTCGCTGTGCTTGTTCAGCTTACAGCAGTGGCAGGATTGGCTAACACTTGTGCAACACACACAGTCACCAACATGTTTGTGTGCTCGCAAACACGAGCACACAAACTCACTCACACATACACACACTCTCAGATAATTACCTCATACCACATATCCTCATCATACACCATGACATACTATTTATCAATCAAATGTCCCTACTGAGTCAAATTATGGCCATTGTTTCATTATACAATCGGTAATGTTCATATAAACAGTAAATAGACAAATCGGTATATTTTACTATTATCCTAACAGGCCAACTCTGGGGCCACTGGTTGCTGTAATCTTGCTTATGGAACCACGGGCATATTTTATGTGAATGCTTATAGGCTAGTACTAACTAGGCCTACAGTTTTATAGGGGATTACTCATATCCACATAACAAGCAACACTAGCATGGGAAAATATGGTGCTGTTGAAGCAACAGGACCTTAGACTAACGCTTTAGCCCTGGGATGGGGATTTCAGACTTTAGGCATATGGGCTCATTGATTCTTCTTTTTACCGCTCTCATATCAAGTTATGGGAATTTGTTGCAACTGGTAGCAATATAGATCTAATCGATGAGCCAGGAACCTGGGAAACCGCTTCAAGGAATGTTAATCATTGTCTAGCATTCATCATTTGATGCAATGATTATTACCAGATGATTTCCTTGTTCCCCTCAAATGTGGTGTTTCTCACTAGACGGCGAAATAATTTATGTTTACAATGTAAATATTTAGATTGGTGTGCAATCTATTCTCAGACCGTCTGACGGTAACATAGGAAGATATTAAAATATTTCGAATGCGCGGTCAATAGCGCTATACAGTAGATTGCTCAATCGTGTCACCGAAGAGGCTGGACTGGTCGGGCGGAGTTCCAGCTAAGCTTAGTGTTTGGAGCGCAGGACTTGGGGAAACAAGACTAGAGCACTCTCTCCTTGTGGCAGACGGGCTCTCACTCGCCTCGGAACGAACAAGGAATTTCTCTACCAAAAAGCTATAGGGTGATCTCATGGGCACGGGAATTTCGCTCCAAGGGACTTAAAACATATTTTTATTTTTTAGAAAAGAAGAAGAAAAAAAGAGAAACAGAATAGGCATCTCTTCGCATCTCTAAATTCACAAGATAAGTTTACACCTGTGACATAATGTATCTCCTATAAACAAATGGAACACACTGTATGCCATAGGCCTATATTTTAGCCAGAAGCGGACACAAACCAATAACAAACCAACCTCGCTCTTTTGCTTGTAAATGGTCAAGCGGTCTCACGGAATGAATTTGCAGTGGAGCAGCCCGATAACGTGCAACCGCACCAGGCGAGCCGGACACAAACGGCTGGACTCAGACGATCAGCCGCTGGCCAAATGCGCCAGGCTGAGCACCGAGACCGGAGACCCATCGGGGCTTCTCGGCTCGTCACCCGGGTCTCCGGTAAATCCCACCACCGCGGCAATCCCCGCCAACCACCTAGGACCATCCAGAATTGGACCGTTCCTCCTTCTACCTCTGGCCGACCGGGAGGGCATGCACAGCGCCCTCAACACCGATACGGGGGATGAGCTAGTGTGCAAGGTATTTGCAAATCCCAACATTGTGCAATTTCTTTGAATGAGTGGTGTTTCAAGAAGCTGTTGCTCAATGTTTGACATATCATCCCCTTGTGCCCAAGTCATATTGACACGAAAACGACCACACTTTGCGTAATGTCTCTGAGAATCATCCTCGTGATTAATTAACTCTATTAAATCAGTATAGTCTAACGAAAATCGATCATGTTAATGTTGCTTTATGTTGCGATAAGGGTTCGTTGTGTCCAAATCAAATATAACATATATATTCGGTGCTCTGGTTTATTCTTATTTACAGTCTGTCTGTCAGCTGAACCTTTTTTTCTCAGACATCACTGCGAAAATGCAATCATCTGAGAGGCTTTATATAGCGCGCAGCACCCTGCCTCGACCAGAGATTGTCATAACCACGGTCCGCTCCGAGATGTGCGGATAATCACAGTGCCATATGGTTTAGACCTTTTCTGCACGACAGTGCAAATATGATAGTCTCCATAAAATAATAAGGTCAATAGCTTCACACGACAGGACCGTCATACTGCCCTTTAATGATGCGACAGAAGTGCACCCAGCTGCGATCTGGATAAATTCCTGACTTCCAGCCAAACTTGCTGGCAGGTGTCCACAGATCATCATCAGAAAGCCCATGTTGACCATGACTGCTGTATTACCCCCCCCCCCCCCCTTCCTTTCCCGTAACCGTACTTCCTCAACCGCCAAACATATACCAACAAACTATCACTCCACCTCTCTCCTGAAGGTCTTCGACATGGCGGTCTACCAGGAGAAGATCCGGGCCTACGGAGTCCTTCCGGCCCACGAGAACGTGACAGGCATCAGTGACATCATCTTGGGCGAGCGCAAGGCCTACGTCTTCCTGGACAAGGACTTTGGGGACATGCACTCGCTAGTGAAGGGCTGCCGCAGGCTGGATGAGCGCCAGGCGTCCGGACTGTTCCGCCAGGTGGTGCGGGCCGTGGCACACTGCCACCAGGCCGGCGTCGTCCTGGGAGACCTCAAGTTACGCAAGTTCGTCTTCACCGACGAAAAACGGTGAGGGCAGTTGCGTTGACCCTAACATATGCATGCGTTCTGTGTTCTCAGTTATCAACGTCTTTGGAAGTTATATTTCTGTATTTTTATCTGCATAGATATAAAAACATTTTAATTTCACGAAATATGATCAAATTGCACATTTCTGGTACTCAGAAGCGCTGAACTGTGTTTTGCATAGGTTGATGTGGCACCTGATAGGCTGGGGTATGTGATGACCAATAGCGGTAGATTGCTTATCACGTTATAAGCACACCAATTGTGGGTGGCTCTTTGGCAATAATGATGTTGGTGAATAAGACAGTCACTTTCTTCTCCAGTCTGCATCTTAGAAAATACTTATTAGTCGTCATTTATTAATATAATTAGCATATTTAATGATGCTGTAGAAGAGCTTTCATCACAGCGTTCTGTAGAATGCATTATTTCCCCCAGAAACAGTATCAAAGCAGTAACATGTACACACACACACACACACACACACACACACACACACACACACACACACACACACACAGGCTTGCAAAGATTATTTTGCAATTTGCCACTTCTTTGTCCGTGTATGAATCTCTTTCCTGTAAGCTG
>JAOEGT010000007.1:927528-939965 GCA_025447795.1 Speoplatyrhinus poulsoni | reverse complement strand
TTACTTTGTTCAGCACTTTGGTCAACCACGGTTGTTTTAAAAATGTGCTATATAAATAAAATTGACATTGACATTGAAGAGAACATATATACAGAAGATAACTAACTATAAAGACAATGGGAAACTGTTTCAGTAATAACATCCCATTGATTGATTTGGAAAACCTCTGGTGCCACCTAGTGGACAGAAAACATAATACAACAGGTATAGGGTTTGATAATCAGGGCTCTCGTGTTTTGTTAATTAACAAATCTTTCTGCTGGGTAGTGTGACACACCTAAAGATAGTATAAAATCTGGGGAACTATGGGCTTCACCACAAGCAATGTACTACTTCTACATCACACGCGCACACACACACACACACACACACACACACACACACGCACGCACACACACACACACCTTGGTGCTCTCCTGTTCCTGATTGGTCAGATTGCGGAGGGCGTCGTCCAGCTGATTGGTGAGTGAACCCTTGTCTCTGTTGACCCTGTCTAATTGTCCCTCCAACTCAGCTACACGCTGGGACATACTGGTGACCTGGCACACACACACACACACGCACACACATTTAATTGCAATTTTAGAAAAGTCACAAGAATGAAATACAAAAATAAACAAGGGAACCAAAATGAAAAGCGTCATAGAAATGTACAACAGCCACATGGCTCTGAGGTGTTTTTGTGTTGATGCTGAGCGCCACCAATCTTTCTCCAGCATCGCTGACTCCCCCTTTAGGGAACGTGCATGTACCGTGCGTGCCAGCGCCTCCTTCTCCTTGCGAGCCTCGGAGCGCGCCTCCTTCCGGGCTGCGGCCAGTCTCTCCTGCAGGACCTGGGCCTCCTGCTCCACACGCTCCCTCTGCCGGGACAGCTCCCTGGAAAGCTGCTCACACTGCACCTCCGCCTGCACTCACGCGCACACACACACACACGTATGACACACAGTATGTGTAGGTGTGTGTGTGCGAGCGTGTGGGTGCATGTGTGTGGGTGCATGTGTGCGCGGACCCTGGTCTTGTTCAGGGCGGCCTCCTCAGCCATCTCTACGGCCTGTTTGACCTGCAGGCAGGCTGACCACTCCCTTTGCTGCGCCTCCTGCTGGCTGACACGGGCCATGCGCAAGGCCCCCATCAGCTCATCACGCTCCCTGTAGACAGACAGACACACACACACACACACTAAAGTTTCAAGTTTTATGTTTATAACGTGTGAGTGTGTGTGCGCATGTATGTGTGTGTGTGTACGTGCGCGCGTGTGTGTGTGTGTACACGTGTTAGTTACGGGTGTAAGAAAATATCGATACACCAGAGCATCGCGACATTACGCTTCACGATTTTACTCAAATCTGTACTCAATTTATTTTTAAAATGGACCGTGTACAAAATACATTAACCTCAATAGAGAGGAAAGATGCGTGTTACCAGATTTATCTTTAAGCTAATTTCTATCTGAAGTCCCTGAGCAAGTTCACGAGTGTATCTGTTATGTTTTGCAGCGGTGTCACACATTAGCATTGCTATGACGACAGTTTTCCACAAATTAGAAATCGCAATATCGCCTTGCTTACATTATCGCAATATGCCACAATATATCAAATCGTGGCCCCTGTATCGTGATACGTATCAAATCACCAGATTTCTGGCAATATGCAGCCCTAGTGTGACTGTGTGTTTGAGTGCGTCTGTGTACGTGCACATGCAAGTATGAGTGTGTGTGGTCAGCCTTTCCACAGCCTGGATGTGCAGGTTGGTGTGTGTTTAGGTGTGTGTGCGTGCGTGCGTGCGTGCGTGCGTGCGTGCGTGCGTGCGTGCGTGCGTGCGTGCGTGCGTGTGTGTGTGTGCGTCCCACACTGACTTGGTCAGCCTTTCCACAGCCTGGATGTGCAGGTTGGTGTGTGTGTGTGTGTGTGTGTGTGTGTGTGTGTGTGTGTGTGCGTGCGTCCCACACTGACTTGGTCAGCCTTTCCACAGCCTGGATGTGCAGGTTGGTGTGTGTCCCGGCCAGCACTGCCTCATGCTGGCCACACCCCAGACACAAGCCCCCCACCTGAGGAGCTCCCTGCGCCCGCCCTGCCCTGGCCGCCTGCACCTCCCGATGCGCCAGGCGACCTTTCACCTCCTCGCACTCCTTCTGACTGACCGCCAGCTCCGTCCTGAAAGAAGAGCGGGTGGTTAACATTGGATTGGACGCTATCAGTATGCTATGCTTTATTCTGCGGGTTATTCCTATGCCGGGGTGTTGCACTCAAAGTTAGCTAAAGTGTAGTCTCCCAGAGCAAGCCTTTACATACGTCAAATCTGGGACACAACGCTGGCTAACTGCGTCAGTACCCACCTACTTGACAAACGAGGCATTTTGATTGACATGCACGACAACCAGCTACCTAACTCAATGACCAAGTCGGACGTTAAACTTACACTGAGGATTTTGTTGAAAAACTTAACAACAGGACACTGGTTTATTAGTAGGCTACGGTTACTGCCTAAAATAAATGTTTAATTATAAATGAGTAAATAGGGGTCGCACCGGAAATTACAGATACACAACTTGTGAGTGACAATGCTAACAGCCAATGGAAACCAACAGTATTACTTCCCGAACGTTTGAGAGTTCCTTGTTGAGCTTACAAGGGTGTATCAGAAGTTCAGCACAGGGTTGCTTCTGTGACGTAGTGTTTATAGACGAACGAGGCTGAGACTAGTTGCAATGTGCACAAATTCAAGTATTTTCATATTAGACAATATCACAAGCAGTCCTAACTCAAATTATGTTTTGTTACCGCCATCTACTGGTTGTTTAAATTATTATTAATGAACTGTGGAAGCACTTTGAACTAAACAATGCACTGTATAACGTTACAGTATCTACTGTACAACTAGATGTAATGTAGCTAAATGTATCTACAAAATGCCAATATAATGCCAATACAGTAGGGAACACTGTTGTTCTTGTTTGACTAAAAATTTGAAAGAAATCCAGGTTACTGACCGGAGGGATTTGACCTGATCCTCCAAGGTTTCATTCTGGGCTTGGTAGAGCATCTTCAACTGCTCCTGGGAAACATACACACACACAGCAAACTAATTAAAAGTAAACAACTGTATACATGAGGCCAATGTCAATTTTTATTTGTCTGTTGGTAGTGGAAATCTATTGCAAAACTGTCTCATATCAACGTCAATGTGGGATATTCCTGGTGAAACCACACTATGAGTTAAAGGGGTCAAAAGGAAAAAACTAATAATAATAATCAAGCAGGATTAGGATTCTGAAATTGCCCTTTTCTCAAGGCTTAATTTTCTTTCAAACACAGTGTAGCCATAAAATAGAAAATTCAATAAACCATCCACATCCACCCTCCCCCAAAATCCTTCCAATTTCAACCAAACCATGCTGTTTGTCATTCACACGTGAGGACAATCAAAGACGCTACGGGTAAATGGATTAACCCCCTACAGAAGTAAACAGGAAGAGAAAAGCTTCTTCAAAAATGTCTACAAAAGTTGGAATTACGAGGGTACTGCTATATCAGATACCATACGCAAATCAGGACAATGAAAAAACAGTGGAATTCCCCTTTAAGATAAATATACTATTGTCTGTTGTGAGAACAAGGTGATGATGGTTTTTCCTACTAGTTCATTTCTCCATTTGTATTTCTCTGTCTTCTCTGGCATGCTGTCAACCGACTTAGAGAAGATTTGGCCGTTGGCTTCATGTACCTGAAGAACACAGCCATGTAATTTATAACAGAAACTCACACTTTCACATACAGTACATTATATTTAATGCATAATTTTACACCATTATCACATATAAATGCAATTACAACACACACTACCACAAAGTCAACAATACTCTTGTTTACAGGTACATGTATTATATAGTAAGTCATTCTCGAGAACTCTTACTAAATTCAAACTCAAATGAAAACAAAAACACCTCTCCCCTTAAATGTCATAGGGTGCTTCCTCAGAATCCCCCCCCCACACACACACACACACACACAGGGAACGCATTAAGAAGTATAGGATATTGTGTTGGTGCGGTCTGCACCACTTTGTTTGGATTCCTATTTACAGAGCGGTAAGGTAGCAGACCGCAAAGAGTAATTTTGAGGATTTGACCAAATGCGTATTAGTTTAGTATACCTTTAATTCCCTTGAATCAAGTTCAGAGTGAAGCTTTTCATTCTCCACTACAACCAATCTGACCCGCTGTTTCATCTCCTGGAGTTCCTCCTGATGAGACACACACACACAGATTAGTTCACACAATCATACTGCAATTGTAAATAACACAGTATAAATATTTATAAATATACGTTTTACAAAACATACTTTGCCGAATTTAACCTCAGCCTCCAGATGTTGGATGTACTCCGACTGGTTGTAATCGATCGGGGCCAAATCCTTAAGCACTGGAATGTCACAGGTTTTCTCCTCCTGAGCCGTCTGAAAGGTAAAGCAGCACACTGTAGCTTGAGGGCTCAGAAGTGTTTGACTACTAGTAAAGGTTGATGATAAACACACTGACTGGGTGATATTATAATGGAGAACCGTCGGTGTACCTTCAACGGAGAGCTTTTCCCCGCGGAAGGGAGAGGAGGTGATGCCTGTCTGCGATGCTTTAGTAGAAGGCTCTTAAGCTGGTTGACTGGTCCCCCCCATCAGGCAGGCATAGAACATACATACTGACCATTATCAGTATACTGTAACATGCATGCTAAAACCCAGCTGTTCTATTCAATATTCAATGCACTGGTCGATCAGCATTGAAAGACACTGAACTATGAATCGCTTACTGAAGCTAGCAAGCTGGAATAAGATCCATGACTTGAACGGTATGAAACTTCTGCTGATCAATCACCTGCTTCACTATGTGAGCTCTGGGCCAAGCAAGCTTGCTCCTCTCCGGCAAGTGGGCTTGAAGGACAGCTGTCCCCCTCCATCTCCTCATCATCAGGACTTCGTTGCGACAGGACATTGCTTAGCTGCTGTATGCTGCGGTTGGCCCTCTCTAAATAGATACATAGATGTGAACTCATCACCATAGAAAATGTTCATATCATAGATCATGCAAGTCGCTGGTCGTGGCTAGCAGCATATAGTCTGCAATAGACCATTATTAGCGAATCGTGAAATTATGTGAGAAATTATGTTATCTTGTGCCCGTTACATTCAGAGGTTAACTCTCAGATTTGCTAAGTGGTCACTGAATTAACCAAGCATTGGTTCAACGTACCGCTCAGGTTCTTAAGATAAGTGCCCAGCTGTTCGTCTTCATCAGAGTCAAAGTGTTTCATGTATGAGTTGGTTGGTTACCTGTTGCTGCCTCGAGTTACTGCACGACAATGAACATCGGCTATGCATGACACAAACAACGCTTGCACCAGTTAACGGTATGTTGGATTTATAACATTGTTATGTTTTCCGATACATTCAGTTAGTTTTTCTAGGACTAGGGCTCAGCCCTCTCACAAGATGGTAAATAAACTTTACTTATACAGGGTAAACGAGCGAACACATCAACGATCGTCGATCGTCGCCCACTTCCGTAAACTTAAGCAGCTAGCCCCGCGAGACCATCATGTTCTCGCAAGCTTCAGATTGACTTCGCCGCGAGACTTGTGTCATCTTGCGTGCGTTCTTGGGATTTGAAGTCTTTTGTTTTATAGTTCTGTCTTCTGTGGCTCTGGCATGTCTTCTGCCACCGTGTGGTAAATTATATACTGCAGCTAAAATATTATCACTTCACATTGTCGTAAGGTGTGAAAACTTCCTAGATAAAATATTAGGTACTGGTAAATAATATCACTTTATAGGCCTAATCCGCTATACTTTCTTTATTTTACTATTCCAAAGTAAGTGAATGTAATTACTACTGATTTATAAACTGTACATTTACAGTAATTACAAATGTTTTGTAGGAATATATATATTCATTTATGTAAGGAACATATTAAAAATATTTTTAATAGCCTAATGACGTAACATAAACTTCCCCAAATTGTTTTCTGCCTGTACTAGAACTCAGTTGGTTCGGTACAATCTATTCCTATTATGCAACCCAATATTATAACATCCGGTCTGATGGCGCAAGCAAGACTGTATTTTTACACCCCTTTGTGGTATTACGTATTCGCTGTGTGTGTGCGATATGTAGTGCGTGCGTGAGTGCGTGTGTTCGGTTGGGGAGAGAGGGAATTGGAGTGGAGGAGGCATCATCAGCAAAAAGTATAGAATTCCTCAACTGAGAGATTTCAGGTTGCAACCATAAGGGTGAGTGGATGTAGGGGGGTGGTGGTCAGACTGTATAGGTCTGACAGGGCTATTCAACTCCGGTCCTGGAGGGCCGCCCCCTGCCTGTTTTAGATCTCTCCCTGCTCCAACACACCTGATTCAAACTCCAGGACCGGAGTTGAATAGCTCTGGATAGGGGGTAACAGATATGTCTAATTCTTAAGTGCAGGATCTGTTGAAGATAGGTTTGTTTCCTGCCCAGCAAGTTAGAGAGGAAGATGTATTGTGAATCTCAAGCAACATAAGCTTGTGTGTGTCTGCATTATTGGTTCGGATAAATAACAATAGTTTTAAAGGTTGCCAAAGTTTCTTTAAAATTGGCTTTTGGATTAATGCGCATTGCACGAACATTATTGTGGTTAAAATGTTGATATTTGATAGGGAGTTGATATCCAGTTTCTTAATCATTAGGAAACAATGTGGATATCAGCAACTAATAACATAAGTGACATTCTTTAAAAAAGGAAGCTTTGTATTATTATGATATCCAAGTTAAAGTAGTCGTAGATTTACTACCTCGCATCTTTTCTAAAATTATTCAAGTATTTTCCGGGGAACAGCTTTAGTTTCTGTGCCCTCGTTCTTACTTCCAAATACTTTCTTATACAAATTCGCCTATAGAGAAACATTGAACATGTTAGGCCTACAACTGGAGAATAGCGCTGCATTAGGTTTTCACATGACAAACACTTTTAACACTGAGTTATAGGGGTATTTCCAGGAAACCACAGTAACCTGACTGCGGTGTTCTACGTAGGTTGACGAGTGCCCACGCAAACCATGCATCTCAGCCTCGCTGTCAGTCACCTCTGCCTTACCATACACACACATTATCAACTGCCCACACCTCTTCAATGTAGCCTCCTACAGCTTCTCTCTCCCCAAAAATAATGTGTGTGTGTGTGTGTAGGAGGTTAGCAGTTCCCATTCACTTTTCAAGCACAGCGCTGTGAACATTGTTAGAAAGAGCAGAGAAAACCCCCGAGAAAAGGGAGAGACCTCATTGTTCCACTTCTGCAGCTGCAATCGTTGAGTGGAACATGTATGACTGAAATCAAAAGGTCATAGAAGTTGACCTCAAAAAGACAGTTGTCTGAAAGCTGAGGGTGAAAGCTAAACTTGGCTTATGTGGATGTTATCAGACTGGCTCTCGTCAGACCGGTTCAGTGGCATGTGTGCACGATCACCTGAACATGCAGAACAGATGGCAATGAAGTACTTTATATGCTGTATTAAGTGCATGTAATAAGTGCACGTGCAATGTTGAAACAACCCATGACATGTGCAACTCTTTTTCACTCAGGCTTGCATTTTCAGCCGCCCGCGCAACGAACACAGACTCAAGAACCACAGAAGACAAAGTGTAGATTTCTTAATAAAAATAATTCATAACATATAAACAACATATAAATATTATCGAATCACACAATACAGATATCTTGATATGAATAAATACTCAACAAATAAAACAAGGCGTTTTTCATACAATACCCTATTGTCAAAAGGTCACACAAAGAAACTTCCACACCGTTTGCATGTTTTTGTTACACGGTCTGCCTTTTTATGCAGATGATCCCTCGACAGCTGCGATGTCCCGAGTGGGTCAGAGAACCGCTCCCAAATGCCTCAGCAGCTTAGACAAGTCATGTGCAACTCTTGTTCCATCCCGATCAAGTCCAGCCAGAGCCCGGGCCTCGTTAAGGCGGTTCTTAATGAGCTGACTACTAATTAGGCTTTAATTAAGGTTTACCTAAAGGTGATTAAAGCACACAGAGATCTATGTTTAGGCCGTCAGTGTTTGGATTTGCTTGACAGCATTACATACACTTGAACAAAACGATAAAGGCAGATCAAGAGCCTGTTTCGTTTATGCATCTCTATGTCGAGCCACAGATAGACATCAGCATGTAGCATAGAAAGAAAGACTGCATTGGTCATCCGTTTTGGCACAATCAATGCATTGATGCATTTCTACTTCATTCTTGTATCTATTTGAAGGCGTTTGATTAGGAATGTCCAGTTACAGAACATAATATCATACTGTAAATCATAGTTGCAAGATGTCTAACTGTGGCACATCATTTTCTAGAATGTTACAAGCATTTTTGAGGAGGTAACAACAACTGTTTGAACTATGATGGCACAAGTGTTTTCGTAAAAAAAAAAAAAAAAAAAAAATTTATGAAATATATTAAAATTTGTAGCTCAACAGAAAATAAAGTAAAAAAAAATGTCAGTCTTGCGTATTCCAGACGCATGTGTATGTGTGCATTCGTTTGTATTGGTGACGAGGCAACAGGGTGGAACTGGTCCTACTATGTGGACCGAGATCCATATTCACGAAACAAAACATTAAAAAAAACAAACATAAAAACAAAAAACAAAAGGCTAATTGGTGGGCTCGTTGATCCAGGATCACCCATGAGGTCCCTTGGGTCCAAAACATTTCAATCACTACTAAAAAGGCAAAATTGATCACGGATCAGCCCCAAAACTGTGCTGTTAGCAACAGCACAGAACACATTCAGAAAGACATCGATCGGCCAGTGTATAGGCAAAAGGAATAGCTGTCTGAACTGAAATCACCTGGGCACATTTACCCACTCCACCGGTTCACTGTCATGTCGCCTCGGGATCGGATAGGGCCTTTACAATCTTATAGACAAGTAGGTGTGTGATGGCAAGCTGATATTGTTCCATGGAGATTCCACACAACCCAAGCTGGCAATCCCTGTTGGAGCAGGTTATATACTAATGTGCACAGTATTGTGTGTGTGTGTGTGGGTGAGAGAGAGAGTGAGCATGTACAGTATATCTATGTGCTAAAGTAGTCAAGAGTAAACAGGAAAACACTGCCAAGGCATCAAATATGTTCTGAGGGAAGAATATAAAAGGAAGGGAAGATGAAGGGTGGAGAAGAAGAGCAGATTCTGTTCCTACAGCATTTTGAACACATTCCGAGCACAATGCCACGGTGTCGGCTAGAGGCTTGTGTTTCTGTACATGTATCGCTACGGGGCTTGGCTGGTCCGCCTGCTTCAAAGCCTCTGTTCACTTTAGTCAGCCCAGGATGCTAAATGCAACACAGTGCTTAATAAAGAAGCAATTCAGAATAACCGACACTGATTTAAAATGTTAATATTGAAATCATGGAAGTTGTTGTATGTAACAAAAATAAAATGATAACTAGTACACTAGTTTTAGCATTGTCATTATTGTTCTCGAGTTAATCAATAGGGCCTTCTGGGAATCTTTGATCCCATGGGTATTTTTAAAAACAAATAAATACATTTGTTTCTAATGAGGGATTATGTTGTCAGATATTGATTGAATTATGACTTCACATCCATCTGCTTTCCGATTTATGGTTTTATATAGGACAGGACCCACTAGCTTACAATGCAATTAAAGGGAAACAAAGCCTACATGACACAATCAAATTATTTCTCTCTCTCAAAATGTCATTCTCAAACCAGCCACACTCAATTAGCATTGCCACATCTATTAACTGATGTAACAATATAGAAATGTCAAGATGCCTTGGTCTTGTGTTAGTTTTGCAGTCTGTGTACTATGCAGAATACTTTATCTGTATGTACAACAGCACATATACACACACCCATACACTCTGGGAAACTTGCATCAAAGATAACACAAGCCTTATCTTGAACTAGGACATGAAATTACTGTTTTCGAATGTGAGGTATTGCAGAACGAGTGTGGCATATTTCAAGTGACAACTTCTGGTTGATTTACTGATACTTTTTAGTGCGTCAGTGAAATGATTGCTATGGTTGTAATAGGTGGTATAATAATAATAATAATAAAAAAAAAGGATATTCACTAAAGCTTGTTGATTTCATGTCATGTTTGGCTCTGCTTGGTTTGGCTAGGATGGGTTTATTTTTTGTAAGTTCAGTTTTTTTTTTGTTTGTTTGTTGGTGGTTTTGCTAGGCAACTGTCGCTAAGCCCCTCACTCTACAGAGCAAAAGCTAGACAGACAGGCAAACAGGTAAACAGATAGGCAGACAGAAGGACAGACAGACAGAAAGAGGGTACGAGTTCCTTGGCTGTGGTCTAGAAAGCAATGTCGGATGCTTTTTGTTTCTTAACGTCAACATACAATCATTTCGTCCAGCACGGTCCGCGGTGTACTGTTAAATACATACTGTACATGAGAGTCACATGTGGCCAGACCTGTCACCGCTTAACTGTACATGCCAGATCAGATTATGATAATTGCACAAAGAGGTATTTTGGAGGTCATGTCTACTGCACACACACACACACACACACACGCACACACACACACGCACGCAAGCACGACTCCCCATCCCCGACCCATCCCCACGTTCACACACTCGTTTCACATTCTACATTTGGGGGGACGGGGGGAGAGGGGATCGCTTCAATTTTCAGGCCATCAGGTTACTAGTTTGACACTAGCTAGCTAGTTAGTTGGTAGATTGGTTATTTCATAGGAGAGGTGCGTGGACTGGCTTGGGGAGCCCAGCAGGGGGCAGTCTCGGGGTAGCCAGCACGAGGCAGAGGCTCCGTGTGTGGTTCAGCCGCGGTAGATCTGTTTGAAGTGGTCGCACTCATTGCAGTACCCCTGTTTCTCCTGGTTGGCGTAGTGGTCGCAGCCCTGCGTCCGGCACCGCTGCTTGGATTTCTCCTTGGGCGCCTGCGCCCTGCGGCCCCCGTCGCGGCCCTGGCCGCGCGTGTGGCACTCCGGGCACAGGTCTGTGCAGCCCGGCGACACGTTGCTGCAGCCGCTCCGCCGGCACTGGGTCTGGGTCTGGGTCTGCGTCTGCGTCTGCGTCTGTGTCTGCGTCTGGGACTGGGTCTGGGATGACCGGGGCTTGGCTGCTCGATCCCGCTGATTCACAGAGGAGAGAGGGGGCGGACAGACACAGGCAGAGCGGTTAGAGCCTCTCCATACTCTGTTCTAGTGTGGCTTCTTGTTCTAAAAGGTTGACAGGCCTACCACTGGACAGGGGGAGGGACTTAGTGAAGGGTCACTGAACATGCTTTTCTACATTTAACTACATTTAAAAGGGTTAAGAACAAGGTACTTTTTTAAATTTACTAGATTTCTGAAATTGTACTTTTTATTAGTTTTTTTTATGGGCGTTGGCTAATTGTACTTTAGCCTAATTGAGTATATATTTTCAGCATGCTACTCTACCCACCCCTGATAATGATACAGTATAAAGCTAAATAGAATATACTGGTTACCTTTCCTATTAAAGAATAAAAACACCATATCGCCATGGCACCGTGCATCTGTCAAAATTTGGCATGACATGGTGTCCCTTATTTTGTAGTGAGAAAGTTGGCAACCCTAGATGCTACAGCACAGGTAGCACCTAGCTAGCTAGCGGTTATCCAGGCTATGAAACATGGACAGTGAGTTACACAAATTCTTCAGCTCTTAAGAACTGACAGAGACCAGAGATGCGTTCAAATTGTCAAACATTTTCAAACAATTTTTCCGTTTGCTTTGAGTTCACGGCGAAAGCTTACAAACACTAGTTTAGGTAGGAGGTAGTTCTCTGCGAACACACATTGTTAACCGTTAAGCCTACAGTTTAAAGCATTTCAGCGTTTACACAAAATCTTAAAATTTAAAAGCTGAAAGAATACACGTTTGCCAATTTGGAATGCACCTTAGACCAGAGCACTGCCGACGAGACGAGATGAAGAATAGAAGAGCAGGCGCTTACCATGACCAGCGGCGGGGAGTGTTGGGTGCGGTGTGTCGTCTGGTTGAGTCGTGCGCTCTGCTCTTTGACGTAGCATTTGTTGCAGTAGCCCTCGGGCATGGACTTCCCCACGACGCCACACCCCCTGCAGCGCATGGCGTTCTGGAAGCCCGCCTCAGAGCCGTGCCTGCTCTGGACAGGGGCCGGTGGAGGAGTCAGTTCTGGAGCAGATGAAGAAGAAGAATATTTAGAAGAAGAAGAGAATTATTTAGAAAAAGAAAAGACATATAACACCTATAACTGCATGGGGGTGTAATAGAACACCAGGGAACAGCTTAGAACAGCAGCAGCCCATTTAACCCTCGCGCTGTACTATGCGTCAAAATGACCCGGTGCACTTGCCAGTAGAGGGCAGCAACCACAACACGG
>JAOEGT010000007.1:905283-917326 GCA_025447795.1 Speoplatyrhinus poulsoni | reverse complement strand
ACGAGTCACATGGCACCAGGGAGGGAAAATGGCTAATTGGGCCCAGTTTGGACATTTTCACTTAGGGGTGTACTCACATTTGTTGCCAGCGGTTTAGACATTAATGGCTGTGTGTTGTGTTATTTTAAAGGGACAGCAAATTTACACTGTTCTATAAGCTGTACAATCACTACTTTACATTGCAGAAAATAGTAATTTCTTCATTGTTGTCAGGTGAAAAGTTATGCTCACATATTTGCAAATATGTGAGGGGTGTACTCACTTTTGTGAGATACTGTATATATACAGTATATATATACACACACACATGATTGATCATTTTAATATATAATGTATTCCATTCATAACATTTGCTGCAAAAACTTGTGATATGTGAAACATTTCACAATATGCATTAATGAAATATCCCGCACCATCTGCTTTGAGGTCCATTAATATTCAGCTTCCCCTGTATCACTGACATGTCTTTTAACAAGTTTGATATTTTTTCTGTCCATGCCGTGTAGGCGGACTCACGTGTCGATGAATAGAAGAAATGTAAAACCACGTTGTGAGGCTGACAGGCTAAACATAGCCCAGTAGCATTACTCAGATAAAGTCACCCTTGGACAAGGCCATTGTCATCTGATGATGCCAGCACTAAGATACAGGTGTAAAGTTACTATTCAGATGTGCATCCAGGAACAAATTCACTTGATGGATTTTTAATAGGGCTTTCCATAGATGATAGATTGATATCTCCACCGGGTAATATATTTGTAAATGTAGAGGGCTTATAAGACAGCAGTAACCATATTGCCTGCTTTCTCTGAAGCCATATATTATGTCAGTATTATTCCTGCCAGGGCTAGAAACTGCTGATAATTATCAAAGGTTTTATCCTTTCAGTTTATTTCATTTTTGTTAGCTGTCATTATAACAGTTGATTAAACTTTGTTTCAGCACTGAAATACTGATTGAAAATGAAAGTGTTTCATCAATACATTCTGCAGGGCTTCTGATTTTAACCATATAGGTATGTAGGCCTTCTGTTGTTCTCTGTATGTTGCAGTTACCTCATTAAATGTTATATGGAGACCAGTGTTTAGGAAATTATGCCAGACCTTCCCCACAGCCCCTCATTGTGCCTGCCTGTTAACAAATCACCCTTAAAATATATTTATTTGGTTTTAAACTTTGCTTTCCTTAATTAGGCCCATTTCGTCCCCATTAGTCATTAACAAACATGGTTTAGACATATTTTCATGGTTCTTTCATCACTTGTGGTGGAGGAAACAATAGCACTACGTGGTTACCTTGAAACTTAAACAATATTCATAAGCAAGTCGTTGAAAGGGGAACACTGTGGGGAATAACTGAACCGACTCTCAAACAAATTAATTGTTACACCACCCCAACACAATGCATGGCTGGCCTGGACATTTTTACAGTTAGTGTGTTCAACTGTTCAACACATAGTCATTAGTCATTTCACTATTTCCTTAAAGCCAGTCATGCATCAACTTGCTTTGCAGATTGAATGGCTGTTATTTCAGTGCTAATGCTAATGCTAATGCTAATGCTATAGCCTACAGCGTGTGATCCCATCCTACAACATTTAACAGTGCCATGTCTAATGCCTCCATTTATATTTCTGTAACATGACCACTTCAAACTTTAAGCTATCTCATTGTGACCCGGTTCATAAAGTACCACTTTAAATCAAACTGCATATTTGCACAAGAATGTTGTGACCACTGTCGAGCCCTTGCTATTGACAAGCTGGCACTTTCAATTACCAGATAAGAGTTCAAGTAGTGCCATTGATTGACCAGGAACTTCATTATGTTGGCTGCCATTAACAATGCACCCCCATTGATCCAGTCATTGAAATGGTTTAGGGAGAAAAAAGGACAGATAATAGGAAAAGTAACAGTGAATAGGACTCAATCCAAGCTACACAGCAGGAAGGAAAGACAATGGGCCACTTGTGATCCTTCCACATAAAATAACTCATAATATTTTATGGCTGTTAATGAAAATATGAATATGAATGAAAAAAATGTAGGCCTATCATAATAACCTAAACTATTTCAAGAAAATATGTATAACGGTTAACAGAAGCAAAAACAATTAGGAATACATGAATTTAGAATAAATAGCATATAGCTATAGATGTCTAGCCAGTGTATTGTTGTATACTGTAGCCATTTAAAAAGTATATTATATTCTAGCTAGGTTATTATGTTATATTCCATTCTACTCTATAACATATCCATTATATTCTATATTCTTACTCGGCTGTCACTGAACTTAAGGATATTATCTGGTGAACATTAACTACATCAGCTTTGGCTCTATTGACGCGTTCCGATTCCTTTCAAGAGCTGCCAGCGGCACCCTTTTGCAGTAGAAAATGTGTCAGTTTTGGAGGCAGGGAACACTCGAGTGGGTGAGAATCAATGCGACTGCATGCTCTACTCATCATTTCAGAAAATGCTTGTTGCGTATAGTACATGAAATACCCGGTGTCAGAAGTAAGTCGCTGTTGCTTGCTCTGTGATCTAGGTGACAGATAAAAACAGGACTAGGGTGGATGATAATGGAAAACAGCACATCACTGTGGACTGTAGTGGTACTTTCATTCGATGAACTACCCTATTTTTTACAGTTGAGTTTATTATGGTTATACAGTTTAACCAACAGAGCGATAGGGCTACTCACTTCTTTAAACAAAGATAACATTAATCTTGATCGTTCTGAAAGCATAGGCTACTACAAATAAAATATATCAACAATGAAATGCTGTCAAATTATCATAATTAAATGTTTATTAATGCATTCATTTTTCAGGAGTGGGTGTAGACAAAAACGATGATCAAATATTGAATCGGGTCCAATAGGCTCATATGCCTGTCCCATTGATTTGAACTGTACAGCAAAGCTTTTAAATATGATTCATGATCGAATAGTACCTCGTGACGACTGTTATTTAATTATGACCGGTTTTTTATTTAAAAGGCTTAACATAGCCTTTTGTATGATTTTCGGAAAATCAATCCGATCTTTAACGCTCATCAAGTTCGCTCCAAACGAAGTCAGTCCCTGGCGGGTTCCACATCGCCTTTTCAGGAAACATTTGATAGGCCTATTAACTTTCATGTAACATTGTTTCTTGAAGGCATCCACAGCAAGCGCCCTGGTATCATTACTGTGAGAAATGTGCTTTCATACTGAACGTCTTTTACAGAAGTCCCGGAAGAACCGAAAATACGAAAGACACAAAACACATTCTAAATTGCAGAATTATCATTCTTAAATAAAATAAATTTACGTATCGCGTAAACAGTACAGATTGTGTACAAATTATGTCTCTTTATGATATTTAAATATTCATTATAGTTTAGTTTAGTCAAATTAGTTGGCGCTAATATGTATATAGGTTATATGAAATTGCCTACAGTTATTTAATTCGATTTTGACTGTCTTAAAAACAGTCACATGTATATATATATATTGGCTAGCAATTCAATTCAACCAATATATATTTTGTCGACTTCTATTTGCTGGTTTGGGGCAATCTTTTATACTCGACCAAACGTACTGTCCTTCCAGGACCTTCGGCAATCCATTCAAGCCAGCAACTTTGGAGAGCGTGTTGAGTTTAATCAATTCATAACGTCGAGATGGAGCCGAACTCACTGAAGGTAACGTTTGTAATCAACCTTGGATTTAAATAAATTCCTCCCGATGATAATAGGTTTATACTACATTTTATAATTTTTCACATAATCTGTAATGATTTGACATACTGCATTATAGCTTATATGATCACGTTTATGTCATAATTGTAACATCTAAAAATAGTTAACCTACTTGAATTTAAACTGAAAACGGTCATAATTCCCATCGTAATATCTGTAACGTCGTCTAATTCCCCATGAATATACTGTTATGTCCACTTGGCAGCGGTTTGTTTACCAAATGAGGTTATAAGCCATTCGTTAATTTCTCTATCGGTGTTTTTCCTCAACAGTGGGTGGGCTCGTCTTGCGGTTTACATGGACCATATATATTCTACAAAGCCTTTAAATTTCACCGGGATGGTAAACCGAGGATTCTGTCTCTCGGAGACTTTTTCTTCGTTAGATGTAAACCGGAGGATCCTATTTGCATAGCGGAGCTTCAGCTTCTCTGGGAAGAAAGAACAAGCAAGCAACTTTTATCAAGCTCCAAACTTTATTTCCTTCCCGAGGACACCCCCCAGGGACGAACAGTTAGCCACGGAGAGGTGAGAATTATAATTCATAATCAAGCATCACGAGCATTTCTTCGCCTTAATCGTATGCAAGCCATGCATTTGTCCATGTTTGTTTGTTTATCGTACAACCGATATATGTTTGCTATGGCTGCATTAGTTAATCTTAGGGTATAATCGGTTATAATCAGTGTGTCATGACATTACAGTAGTAAACGCACTCATTGATCTGACATGGGTGTATTTGAGCAGAAAATGATTGACCTACAGAGGTAGCCTATTTGTTCTCGAGTTCTACTTTAGCCTATTTGTTCATTGTGGTGTCAACTGCTGAATGTGCACTTGTCCAGCTGCGCTCTGTACGGCTGCGCTCTATGGGGTTAATTGTATTACAGAGGGGAAAATCCGCAAGAATCCAGCGCGTAGTCATTTCATTTTGATGCATGTCAAATACTGACGTATGGGCTGAAATTGCGAAAGTGGTAATGACTGCACAATATCAAATTGCCTCAGATTGGAAGGTATAGGTTAGTTATTAAATCTATTGTAGCATACCTGCCAGTGATTAGCCTATTCAAAACAAGCCCTTTGTTTTATAACGCCTATAGGTTAAAGCAAACTATTCTCTATAATTTGCATAATTTTTGCATGTGAACATTTTATTCCATTCGGTAATGCGATAACGCCAGCCAGCTCACATTTGCAACAGCACTTGAATGTTATAGTTCCCTGTTTTTGGCTCAGACAATTATTATGATTGACTGTCGCCATATGTGGCGCTTGGGATCCGGTTGCATCGCAACTCAGAATGGTAATATTTTGATTAGTGCTTTTATGTTATATTTCATCACCAGTCATAAAACAAGCTATCGTTTTTCTTTACTGATATTCTTTATCGACCAATCGACACGTCAGTTCTCTTACACTCACTTGGGTAAAAATTGTTCACTACTGCTGTTATATTGTTTGCATGGAGGGACAAAGCCGGTTTTGTACTTGACTGTCCCCCTGATGGTTTACTTACATTCTTTCCTCTTGAGTAATAGAGTGGCTATCACATTTCCTTTTCATGAGAAATGTGGCTATTTATGGCCACCTGCTAAGACAAGCTATCATCTATAATGGCAGAATTCTTCTATCAACGGGTATCATCTCTTGAAGCCTTCCCGCTTTAGCCTTTTTAACACGCTGCAATTATTTAGTAATTACTTTGAGTACATGCATCACCGATTCAGAGGCCATGCTTGCGCAATAGGGACATGTCAGCTACGCCCCTTTTCCAAAGACCTATTTACAATGCAAAGTGCTTACATTTCAGTCCTTCGGATTTCTGGGAAATATTATAGCCTATTAATGCGATTCCCTGTCAAAACAATTACATTATCAAATAGTTTTACAAAGATAGATTTTAATTATAAAATATGATACATAGCAGCTGTTGGTTTATTCATTAATACATGTACATGCAAACAAATACATTTACAAGGAACATGCAAGGCATGTGCCCTAATGGCTTGTTTAACATGGAAATACACTTTGTGGAGGTTGCAAATGGAATTAGATTAGTCTGTATAGCACATACAGTATACAGTATAATATAATAGTCTGATGATATGGTTATGAGTGATGTAGATGCCTGCAGATTGACCTCAATTAAAGGACTTGTCAAACCTCATGCTCTCAGCAAATCGGCCTTCTTATATTACACAGTGGAGTGGAAATTACCCTGACAACTCTGTCAGTTTGTGACCTTCACTGAACCCATTCATATTCTTGCTGACTTTGCTCTATCAATATTCTAAACTTGCATGAGTCAGCCAGCAGCATTTAAAGATATATATAATCCACAACAACAACAACAACAACAACAACAACAATAATAAAATAAACATAAATAGTAAACCTGTACTGTACAAAAAAGCCACATTCTGGGAAATGTTTGGTGTGGAATTTGTTTTAATTAACTGTATACTTTACACTGGACAAATATGCATGTTTTATTTACAAAAGAAAGGAATGATTAGCAACATGGGCCAAATTATACAAATACCGATTAACTAGTAGAGCTAAACTAAAGCTTTTGTAATATATTTACTGAAACTGCGGATATGAGATTAGCTTGATGACTCATATTTGTGCAACACACTACACAGATGTGTTAGTTAAAGATCTGTTTTGTATTAGCTGTTTAGCATTTGAATTCCTGTCAGTTGTTCCTGCGTCATTTCCAGAGCCAGCTTTGAAATATTTATACATATGCTGCCTGACATTTGACATATAAACAGCTTTCGATATTCAGTTCTTTTTCTCTGCGAGATTAAAGACTACTTGCGGGGATGGTGGCTACAGTTCATATCTTTATATCTCGAGACAGCAATTATCCTAAGGCTGAAGCCAATATTCCCAAAATACCAAAGACAAAACTGTTTTTTTTCTTCTTTTTTTTTTTTGAAGGCACAAACATCAAAACAATCTATATTGAACCAGCTCACCAGAATTGGATTACTAATTCACTTGTGTGTTGTCAGCTCTGCGGTATGATGTAATTTCCTGGTTATTTCTCAGGTATTTGTTTTCTCTGCGCTCCCTCCCAGGCTATGTGAGGCAGGCTGTGACAAGAGGAACCAACCCATGACCTACTGTGCTTGTTTTTCTTCTGTCACACGACTGGAGGTCACCTTTAAAAGGAAATAATAATTCAGCTGACAAACACAACTCTGAATTATGAGCAGAGCATTATAGACACACCGCCAAGGAAATTTGCACAAAAAAATAAATATATATATATATATATATATATATATATATATATATATAAACATAACAGTAATCCATGTTGTTTACCCAGGTCCAATAAAAGCCTTTTTCCTTATTCCAAGTTAATAATTAAGTCCACAGACTTAATTGTTGTATTTTCCATTATGGCATTATATGACAACAAGCAGTGTTTACCTCTGTTGTAGTGAGCCCATCTTGCTCTTTAAACAGGCTTTGTGCATTGCTGCTCAGCCAATATAACAAACCCTCTATTGCAGACTCTGCTCTATTTGTCTGCCTGCCAACCGCCACCAACTAAACACTCAAAATGTGTTTAAAAGTTATTATTAAGAGTGATAGAATATTTGGTCTTGCCCTAAATGTCTGGCTTCTAGCTGTGGTTCTGTTTGCCAGATGTAATGCTTTTCTTCTTCCTTCTGGGCTTCTATTTCAGGAAGGAATCGTTGTAGATAGCTGCTTACTGCACAACACCCACTCATTATACACACACACACACACACACTCTCTGCTTTACTTTGTTAATAGCCTCAGCGTATCTTATGTAAACCCCACTTTGCTGCAACAAGCACCCTTAATGGGAACGCACAACTGCAGGGAAGATCGTCTAGATCATGCTGTATTATTAATGTGCCATCATCATCACCTTTGATTTCATATGACCTCTCTTCTTCCCCCCCCCCCGCCCTCGGCTGACGAGGCCTTGGCACACTGATGCACTCATAGTAGCACGCGTGCACACACACGCGCACACACACACACACATACACTGACAGAACAGGGACTGCAGCAGTAGGCCAGTATTGATTGCTGTGGAAAACACTTTGGCCAGTATCCAGAGCCATCTTTCCAGTACATGGCACTAGTCCATGCATGCGGTCCAGCGCTCGGAAAGCCAGCTTGTAGGGAAATTAGATTGTATTCATTTGCTGTTCCTTTGATTTTTCCTAAGGGAAAATCCCTGAATGGGTAATTCAGGCATCTGGGATGCTAGTTGAGTTAAGTCTAAGTGGTCCAGAGATATGCACCCAGTATTGCGATAAGGTCGTTCTGTTGAGTGACTTCAATGTAAATTTGATATGCCACATTAAATACAGTAGCTTTTTCAGACATGCCTTGTTCTGTAGGCATCTCCTCATTCACACAACAATGGCAAGAATTTGAGGGGAGGGGGATTAGCGTGCATGTGGGGTGTGTGCATGTGCGCCCGCTGCCCCCGCCCCTCCTTCTCCCTCGCCGCAGAACAAGTCATTAACTCTGAAACACTGCCCTCCAGTGAATTCCTCACCGTCGTCGAAATAGCATGTAAATTATTGCCAGCTTTTTAGGATAGTGTAATTTAAAACCTTTTAAATGGAATACCCTGGACTTCAAAGGCTATAAAAAAAATCCCACTGCCATTTCCTTCCCATTGGGTTAAGAGTTGTCATTCCTATTCCTTTCACAATCTTTTGATTTCTTTGACCAAACTATTTTGTGACTTTGCAGACTAAGTAATGATATGTTAAAGCGGTGCCTGGTTTGTCAGCACATGAGAGACTTTTGGTGCTCTTATTAAGATTGGTTTTTCCACTTTGTCATTGACAAACCACTTGAACAGGCAAACATTTGCCTTGATGCATGACTCCTACACTGCCTACAGCTACAGTGGATCGTTATTATAACCTTTTGAGGAAAATGCGAGCCACATACGTATACCCGCTCTTGCCCCAGACGATATTTTCTCATTATTTGTTGGGAGATTTTAGAGCGAGAGCAGATGAAATGATTATTAATGCAGTTTCTGGCATGTAGCTGTAATTCAGAGGAGCTGCTGCAGCATTTTTGTGGTGTCACATTACATGATGGATGTTTTACAGACTCTAAAACAGGGCTTTGAAAATATTATTGAGCTATTTTTCTCTGTCATCATATCTGTAAATGCAAAGTTTATATATGACCATATAGTTAGAATATTTTATCTTTTAATGGAATCAGTGAATAAAAGATGGGTTCAGTGCCCCAGAGATATTAAAGAGGATTTGTGCATATGAATAAATTGCCTAAAATGTATGCATACCCGTTTCACCTTTTAAATATTGCACCTTGAACTCTATAGTCTAGTCAGAAAACATGTTTTAATTCAATTGTCCTCCTTGCTTCCTCCCTTGGGCTCCTATTTAAACTCTCAGATATGTTTGTTTTGGGACATCAACGCCAAGGTCAATCATGGGAGGAGACAGAGATAATGAACTCATATTATGTTTCATACTGTTTTATTTTCTCTCTCGCTCTCCCTCCCTCTCACCCCCTCTCTCTCTCTCTCTCTCTCTCTCTCTCTCTCTCGCTCTCTCTCTCCCCCCCCTCTCTCTCTCCCCTCATTGTTCATGTCACCATGTCCATTACTCAATTACTAATCTCCTTTGGCCCAAGGAATGCAGGGCTGACCTCGTTGAGGCAGCAGGCTGAATCCTTCCTAGCATGTCAGGAGCTGTGTCTGTGTGTGTCTGTGTGTGTCTGTGTGTGTCTGTCTGTGTGTCTGTGTGTCTCTGTGTGTGCCCCATAGAACAGACAGACACCCACTCATTGGGAGGGCTCCCCTGACTCCTTCACTGAAAGACCAGTCCAAGCAATGTGACGCTCCTCCATAGAAAAGTGGCATTGAGGAATGCCTTCACCTTCACCTATATAGGACACTCGGCGTAGATCCTACCAGCCGAGCCCCCGACCCAGAACATATTTGTTTAGCGTGAATAAACTCTAATGGGATTACTGAACGTAGTAGAACTGGGTACGCTCTCTCTCCTACTGTGTTCTCTACTCTACTCTCTAATGCATGGCTGTGTCCGTATGAGTGCAGCGTGATGGACAGGTTGATTTGAATAAGGTTGCTGAAGCCATGGGCTCCTCCTGGAACCGAGGAAGTGGTCATGCTTTTTTTCATACAGCAGAATACTGCTGCAGGCATTTGTTTGTATAATTGAGATGATTCATTATTACTGTATATGTTATGCCATACATTACTAATGCATTTAGTTTATGAAATAATAGAGAATATTTATAATTATGGTACCATTATATACTATAGTTTTTACCATATATTTTTCTCTCTCTCTCTCTCTCTCTCTCTCTATATATATATATATATATATATACACACACAACAGGTGAGAACAATTCAGCAGTTATATATATATATATATATATATATATATATACAGTATACACACACACACACACACACACACACACACACAGTATACACCCAGAGTATATGCCACCTGTATAATATATTGCTCTGTGTTGTCTATAGTGACTAGCTGACACTACTGCTGCCATACCGTAAACAACAGAGCAAGACATTCTATTTTGTCAACCACAGATCACGATAAACGTTGTAACGACTGTCTTTGTAATGTGTCACCATTACGGGACGTGTTTAGAAACGTGATTAGATTAGAGTGTTGGTGGATGTCCCCACAGTGGGGCTGATGGAAAGAGTGACCTCCTGGCTAAGGGAGCGCAGTACTCTGACCTATATCGCCTACTGTATTGCCTATTGCCTACAGTAAGTGGTCTACTGCCCCCCCCCCCCGGCTTCTTTGCGAAACTATCACCTGCATAACTCAGAGTGACAGCACGCTGTGAATGGGCTACATTTATACCCCCCAGATGAAGACCAAGGCTTTGATTTTCAAAAAGCACAGATAAGAAAAAACGTAAGAAATGACAGGCTTAGTTATTGGCGAACATTATTGATGAACCCCTGGCCTGCCATATTGTTGTAATATCCTAGTGGTTCTTCACGTCACCCTCGCCCTGGCTTTTATCTCTGCCTGTTTGTTCTTGTTGTTTGAAGAAATATTTACAGTACAGTATGATTCTTGTTTTTACACGGGCAAACTGAGCTTGTGCAATCACACCCTGTTGGGCGCGCTAAGGTGGACACAGCTCCCTTTGTTAAACAACATCAAAATTAATTTCAGAAATGGCGAATAGGCCGTCATGTGTGTAGAAAATAGCTAGCTTCTTATCGCGGCGATACAGTGAACTGCACAAACCATAGACTCTACTTTGCCATTTAGCCAGTTAGTGTCGAACAGTTTATGGCAATGCTATAATGGATATGGCCTGTGTTCAGATCTGTGGCACTGTTCATGAAGTGATTATATTCCGCACTGTGTTGACAGCTGCTGAATTGTTCTCACCTGTGGTGTGTGCGTGGCTCTCAAGCTGAACAAGTCCCTACAAAACAGGATCTGTTGACATTTACACAATGCACCACGCCATTCAAGTGATTGACATAGAGGGGAACATTTGTGTGACTGTTCCATAAATATGTTTTAGAAGGCTTTTCTCTTGTTCTTTATAAGAACAGACTTACTGTGCCCTTATAAGGAGGACTTTGAGGTGCTTAAGTGCAACCGTGATTAGAATATTCCATGCATTTTTATTTAGATTGCACATAACCGAAGGAGTAAAAATAAAAAATGCTGATATTGTTTATTTATGTCCTGCCAGACAGTTGCGTCAAACTACAGGAGACGAGGATAACCTTTTTCAGAGAAGATATAATGTGGTTGTTAGCCGCAGGGTGAATGCTATTTGCTGTTGCTCTATATTATTCAAATGTCCTGTTTTTCTGCAGAAAGAAGCAGTTTTTCTTTGCATGGGAAGCTGGTTACAGCCACCACTTGACAGCTGAAGACAGCTCATTATAAGAAGACCGAAAACCCATGTTTGATGTTTCTACTTAGTGAAGGAGGCACAGCTATATCAAGCTAGCCCTCGCAGGGTTTATTCTTTATAAGGAAATGCTGTCTCCAAATGTTTGGGATTTGATATGCCTGTAGCTGTAGATGATGAGTGAACTGAATTTGGTTAAACCTATAGACAGTATGCCCAGAAAGTATCAGAACAGTCGGTGTGTGTTGGTATTTCTTGGTAATGTAATTCATTCTTACTTTCTTTGAATATGGTAGAGAAAGTGAAAATAATATATATAGATAGATATATAGATAGACCGACAGACAGACAGACAGACAGACAGAC
>JAOEGT010000007.1:887336-905183 GCA_025447795.1 Speoplatyrhinus poulsoni | reverse complement strand
ATTTATAGTGTGTGTGTGTGTGTGTGTGTGTGTGTGTGTGTGTGTGTGTGTGTGTGTGTGTGTGTGTGTGTGCGTTTGTGTGTGCGTTTGTGTGTGTGTGTGTGTGTGCGTTTGTGTGTAAGTGTGTAAGTGTGTGAATGCCAATAATTCACGCCCGACTCAGATCACCTTTTTGTGTGCGTCCTCAATGCATGCGCTGCATGCGCACTTGAATGAACTGGGGTGAATATTATATAAACACCCCCCCCTTATGTTTTTGTTAAAATCCCCCTCCTTCCCCTTTCCACACACACACACCCTGTTGGAATAAACTAGTTTAGTCCCTAACCATAATTAAGAACACTTGCCAACATGCATTATTTCTCTCTCTCTCTCTCTCTCTCTCTCTCTCTCTCTCTCTCTCTCTCGCCCACTGCCCTCTGTACATTCTCAATAGAACATTTCCTTTGGGTGCTGGTGCCCTTGCTGCACGTTGAGAATAGATTCCCGTTGAAGAGTTATCTTGCAGCCATGTCTTGTTGTGAAAGCCTGATACATCTCCTTAAAGGGGACCGCGTGGCATGCGCGCACGCACGTGCACATGTTGTAATGCGCACAACCGACATTATGCGGCGAGGAGAAGCGGGCGTCTGTGAGCGATGCGATATTGATGACGGCCTGCCATTTGAGTCATTTGCAGACACGGTGTTGTGTTATGGAGCTATGAATATCAATGGGATTCTGACTTGTACTCAGGTCCCGACGAGGGGAAAACGTGCATGCGCACAGCGACCGATGTGCCGCCGCCGTACAGTATCTTCATGGCTCTGTTTTAATGAAGTGATTCATGGGGAGAGCGCGTTGTGCTTGATTAATGGGAATTATTTCATTATGGGGGGGGGGACCGCGCCGTGCTAGCCATGCGCTAAAGTGTCGCTCCTTCTCTAGCCAGATAATGTTGTTATTCACATATTAAGCAAGCTGCGGGATCGCACAAATGATTACAATTCCTTAGAAAACACACGCGCGTGCGCGCGCGCGCACACACACGCACGCACGCACGCACTCACGCACGTCAGTGGAAAGTGCAGTTGCGCACACACGCACACATACATACACACACGCACGCACACACACACACACCACCACCCTATGAATCATTTCCATTTGGTGTCACTGACGTGCTGTTCTGTGTGATGGGGGTGGTTGGGGGGGGGGGTGGGGGGGTTCGATAGATGGCATGAATGCAATAGCAGCCTGCTGCTGCTTATAGAAGCCGTTTTCTGTGTCACTTCTACCCCCCCCCCCCTCAGAACCATGGCTGTAGCAGGGGCCAGTGAAGAAAGAAGTGTGAGAGAAGGGATGGGGTTGGGGGGGAGGGGGGGGGGTCAGATGAATTGGAGATGTGTTATATATTATGAGAGGAGGCTAAGTGGAAACAGAGCGACCTCTGAGATCAATACAGAGCACAGAAGCAGAAAGTCCCAAGGATGGGGGGAGAATATCAAACAAGGTGCCTCTCCTCTTTCTCCCTCTCTCTCTCTCTGCCTGTTTCTCTTGCCCTCTTTATTCCTCTCATTCTCTCATCCCCCCCCCATCCCCCCCTTGCCCTTTGCTGCCTGCAATTCTTTGCCCATTTTTAAGGCTTTGTGATTTGGTGTGGTGGTGTAACCTTTCTAATAATGGAAAGCGAGAGAAAAAAAAGTTAAATAATATGAAGGTGACATTATTGGCTGTGAGCTACATATTTTGCCATTTCTCGCTAAACCCACAAAAGCAGCGGGAGGATCCAGTAAAATTCCTTGGCCCGGGCAGATAATGTGGAAATGTTGACAACGGCAAATTTTAGCCGAGTGAGTGATTTAAGCGCCTCGGTGTGTGACAGACAGCATGGAAGTAATGGTTTTCAGCCTCCGCTCTCTCACTTGTCTGCGAAGAAGCGCTGGTGATGACCACACTTGCCTGAGAGGCCTTTGTCAGGGTTCATGTCCGCTTGGAATAATTTTTAAGATTGGGTGAATGTAAATGACACAGTTTACACAAGTCAAATTCAGTTAGCTTGTTTTTCGTTTTGTTCTCTCCTTCTAGCCATGATAGTGTGTGTAGATGAGCCTTTGACATTCACAGCACATTACTCACAACAACTGGATTTATGATCACTCTGTGAAACTGTTGCTGAAAAGCTCCGGCGAAAAAAAAAACAAAAAACGATGTTATCAGGAAAACAATAAATCAGCCTTTTCCTGGAGCAGAATTGTTAGAAATTCAGAGCTATTGATGATGTTTTATCTGACGTTGCAACAGCTATTCCTCCAACTGAGCAACTGTTTGAGCGGTAGTTAATCAGTTTCATGTTGCATGTGCCATTTCTGAGATTTCTTTTAATGAGGTATAATTTATTATAGCTGTAATCGACAGAGTGGTAACTGCCATTGTTCCCTGGGTATAATGACATAAATTGTTCATGCTGTTTTTTTTTTTCTCCCCCTGGTATAAGACCCGTGTCGCTGTCAGGAAGAGCTTGTTCTATCATGCCCTTGCATAGAGTACATAGTCTCTAGTCTCAATACCACGTTCCTGTTGTAAAAACACTGAATAAATAGCTAGGTCACACAGCTTTTTTTCCTCACGGTAATATCAGTTATTGCTCATGTTGCTGAACAAACAACCCCTCCCCTCCCCCAAAAAGACTCTAGATTCATGTTGTGCATGCTGTAGGATTTACGGCATTGATTGGATCTGGAGCCCATTGTTATGTTGAAAATTGAACGTATGGTGCGGTGTGTCTCTTGACATTTAGCTAAGTGCACCGTTGTCGGTTATAGTTCTGCCAGTTCAAAGTATTCAATTGCATATATTTGTTTTTCAGGAGAGTTGAGCAGGGATTACTGCACTTACAGTAGAAAACGTAGCGTTTGTGTTTTCTCCACCGCGCCGTATGTCTTTGAATCGGACTGTGGCTTTGTGTTGCAGGATGCTGCGCAGGCAAATCCACACAGACTCACTTTTCACGATTTGCTACTAATATTGATAAACGAGGCAGTGGAGATAAGAGAGGTTTGGTGCGTTTGGGTGAAGGACGTACTCTAGACCAACAAACATAATTGCTGTCTAATTCACTTATATATATAAATATATAAGCTATAAGTCTGTCATGTTTTGATGTCCCGTAACACAGCATCGACTCCCTTAAAGGACCTGCATTCAATGCCTATCATGTCTAGCCTATCTGTGAGCGTCTTTGATTGAGATTGATCTATAATGGTTATATTTCCTTCCTTGTGATAAAACTAATAACCACATGCATTACATGTATTAGTTCAATTCCCGTTGTATAATATTTGATTTGTAGATCAATACACTGTACATTTCTTTAATGATACCATATACAGTAGTACTGTAAATTGAAATAAAAACTAGCATTGGAATAGCAAGCTAAATCATGTTTGCATGCTGTTTGTGTGACCGATGGACTAGGAATTTACTATCGCATATGATATTATTGTAAACGATTTATGCACCCTGTGACAGTATATTGTTAGTATATTGAGTCAGAGCAGTGAATGAATACAGTATAGACCTGTCGAGCGTTTATGACCCTGACACCAATGTAGTTTATGAGGTCAGGAGCTTTACAATGCGGTCTCAAAATAATCTGCTGCAGCACAGCTGTTTGATAAACTCACTATACCACTGACCCCGTGGAGACTGGCAAGACGTGTCGAGCGAGAGAGGTAAACAGTCAGAGAGAGAGAGAGAGAGCGAGAGAGAGGGAGAGGGAGAGAGAGGAGCTGCTGGAAAGGATGGCACAAGAGGAATATTGAAAATAAAGAAAATGAGATAGAGATGTGAGCCTTAGAGGAAAGAGGTGGCCGCAAATGAAAGATTGCTTAGTGTTATTTCTGTGTCTCGCAGCTCTCCAGTGGTAGAGTCAGGCACAGCTCTCCAGTGGTAGAGTCAGGGCCCTGGACAATTAGAAGCTTACATAAAGATAAGGACATTCCTTTATTGGCAAAGGTCATCCCGTATGAACTGAAAGGACATTAAAGTGTACATCACACACACACACACTCACAGGAGCGCAGACACAGCCATTTACTGTAGATGCATGCCCATCCCCATTATTAGATATAGTCAGAAAGTAATGTAGGCACACAGTTGTTGCACCTGCATGTGTACAGACCCCCCCCCCCCCCTCCCGACACTCCCTCGGCTCGACCAACCAATTTGAATCTAATCAAGTGAATGCAGCAAGGGTTATGAGGAGGAAGAGCATTGCCGACATTGAGCACTTACAGTACGTTCCAGTGGCTGACATTTTCATAAACAAAGCCCTCTCTATTTTCTGAGCTCTAATTATATCTGGGATCTATACTGCAGCAGTCTGTGATGACTCTGTGTTGAACGTATACTGTATTATGTACATACATGTTTAAGTGCTGTGTGTCTTTGCATGTCCTTGTACTATGTATTTACATGGGAATTATGTGTGTAACTGTCTCCTTGTGTGTTTCCCACATGGACGTGCGTGCGTGCATTCTCCTGTGTGTGTGTGTGTGTGTGTGTTTTTGATCACACTGTTTGAACGGTTTTAATCTTTCTCTTTTGAAGTGGTAGTTATTGGAATATGTCAGAGCTAATTACGCTAATTGAAGCGAGCGCAGCTGCTGTAAACATGCGATGAGAGGTGACCTTCTTCTGCACTTTTCATTAGTGATATGTGGAGCTAGCAAAGAACTGACACCACATCAAGCTAATATTTGGCTAAGCAGCAGAATGCAGCGGCTGATGAATTAATATTGTACCTGTACTAAATCTAATCCTTTCATTGTAGATATAAACAGCCATTGTACTGTATGCATTTAAACACAGTTCTATATGGCGGCTTTAATAGCAGGTTATATTATTGTTATTGACTTTGTAGCAAGATCTATTATGTACGCTATATATTTAGATGGACTAGTAATCCCGTTTTACTGAGCTGTGAAAATCACCTCATGCAAAGTGATGTGTTTACGCACATAACACATGCACACACACACACACACACACACACACACACACACACAATAATGTGCACAACAAGCCAATATAGGAAGGCTGAGACATTTATTTTTCATGATATGACAGAGAAATTGCTCTAAGTATTTATTTCACTTCATCTTCAGACTATACTTGTTAAAACCTGTCAGTGTACATGTTAAGCATCCGCACATTCCCTTGACGTTTCCAGCGCAACAGTGATGCACGTCATGCGTTCAAAAAATACAGCTTGACAGCATTATTGACTAAGTGGGCGTTAATGGCCATTGCTTGGAGCGGCTGAAATGTACTGTTAATGGTGAGATAGGAATGTTTTTTTCTATATTTACTGGACGAGGAATGAGCACCTGGAATTGCCTGTGGTTTCATTTGATTGTGAGCTGATCTGACTGTCATCGCATTTTAGTCATCTGGGCTAACTTGAGATCAAGTTAGAGCATGAAAGATATCAGGAAAATCTAATTTGAGCTTTTATTAAATTAAGCGGTTATTGTTACATACAGTAGGCTAATTATTTCACATTGTGTACATTAGTGCAGATCTGAATAATTTACAGGTAATGTTACTGTCATGTTATGGTTATGATGAGATACTGTAGATTTTCACCTGGATATTGAATAGAGTGTAACAAACACATGTTATGACAACTGCACTTTAGAGGTCATGATTGGAGGTCATGATTTGATTACATTTTAGATTAGCATTCTTGGAAGCTACAGTATTTTGAAATGAGCTGTTTTTGTAATTTCACACTATAATATTGTACACTAACTTAGATTGACTGGCAACCTGCTGGAACATTGTCTGTTTGATGACAAATAATTACACAATATCGCTATTTATCCAATTTGATAATTTTTCATGAACTATTTTGAATCGTAGTTAAATGCTGGGAAGAAGTCGGAGTTGTATCTTTGTTAAAAATAACAAGGTGTTCAAACTGGCATATACAGTAGTGGATACATATGTAGCCTTCTAGCATGTGATGTGCTGTAGTCCAATTGGATGTGAAAGCTTTATAGTAAGACTGTTGCTGTTACATTTCTTATGAAGTACTTCCTGGAAGTATTCAGGCAGGATTTTGGCTGCACATACTCAATAACAGTAACTTGGGCTTTGCCCTGTCCATAAAAACTGTCCTGTATGCTCATATTGTGTAAACTGTAAATCTTGTAAATCTAGAGATTGAATTTAACACATGTTGTGTTAAATACCTTCCTCAAAATATTGAATTCTTGATGCCAGGAACCTAGCAAGGAAGACTCTTTGTACCAACTTTGACACATCTTTTTATCTTAGCATTCTGTTAATTTATTATATCTTATTTTATTATTTCTGTTTTAGTATGCATTGTATACAGTATTTCATTAAATTATAGTTTATATTACCACTTTATTGTTGTTTTATTTTTGTCATATTGTTATGCACCTTGCATTGCAACTTTGCATTAAATACGTTACGTAAATACATTTACATCTACAGTATTTGGCAGATCCAAAGCGCCTAATTGTACATATAGTACATTTGTCAGTAGTTGGGCAGGTAAGCTAACAATATTCTATTAGAATAATTACAGCATAATGTCACCCTGACTACTACCATGTCAATATCATATATCATGATATCAACGAAATAGCTAATGACCTAAATAATACATAAGAGCAGAAAGGATTTTTAAAATAAGAACAGAGAGTAGAGCAGCGAGAAGATAAGGGCATTCGAAGGAGACACTTGAAGTAGGAGTGAGTACTTAGATGTGGAGGGGTCACTAGTCGAGGCAAATAAATAATGGTAAATGGACTGTATTTACAGTATATAGCACTTTTCCAACCTCTCAAGGCGCTGTACAGTATTGCCTCACAGTCACGCACTCACACACTGCTAATGATGTCTGCCGTACAGGGCACCATCTAACCACCAGGAGCCGTTAGGGTTTGGTGTCTTGCTCAAGGACACCTCGACACTTGGTGAGGAGTTAAAGGTATGGTCAGTCATTCTTGCTAACTTCTAGCTCAAAACAAAACAATATCGCACGGCGGATCACACGTCAAAATGCATTGTGAGGAAAAGTGCAGTGCTGCGGCTTTGTTGATACGAGCGGTGTTCGCCACTTTGAACTTGAACGGCACCTCGTCCTAACCCACCCCTCTCCCTCGCTCCTCTGCGTCCAGGCCAAGAGGAGGATGGTCGGCGGGTGTTGGTGCTGAGCTACCCGCAGTACTGCCGGTACCGCTCGGTGCTGGCGCGGCTCCGGGAGCAGCCCAGCGCCCTGCTGACGGACCACAACGTGCTGGCTCTGGGGGGCATCGCCGCGCTGGGCCGGGGCAGCACTCGGGTCCTCTACTGCAGGGACACCTTCGACCACCCCGTCCTGCTGCAGAACGAGAGCATCTGCGACCAGTTTGGTGAGTGGAGCCGCTGTAATATAATACGGTAATAATAATAATAATAATAATCACAATTATCATAATCATAATCATAATCATAATAATACTACTAGTACTAGTACTAATAATAATTACAACACAAATCTTTAAAATAAAAATAATACACTTTATTTGCATAGCAGCTTACCTCTATCACGTTCATACATAATATGACAAGCTATGAACTGCAGCCCAAATAGCTTTACAGTTTATTTACATTTACCCAGGTGCTTCACAATGGAATTAGAAAATCAAGGATAAAATGGCAGAAAATATTTTTTACATGTTACAATACAAATTAGTAGCATACTGCATACATCTTCCACCGTGTCAGTAAGTCAGTTACATCAAGTAATCACTTTTATTAATTAAAGGTATAGTGTCAGGGATTCTGGAGAAACATTGTTGATATTCGATCAAAACAATAAACCTCTCGCTTGTCATATAGGGTCTCTGTCAGTAGCTCTGTCCCTTGCATAGGACACAATGCCACGGCTGGGAAAGTGCTCTGTTGTTTTGTGTTCCCATTAACAGAGCCATGGCTGTGTAGGCACAGCTGACTTATTTATTCAGCGCCACACAGAACAGACTAGCGAACTATGAGGGGATATTTGCTTATATTAATTTATAAATTTAATTATACATTAATATTTTGTATATGAATAAAAAAAGCATTCACCTATAACACCTTAGGCTACATCTAAAAAATAATGATGCAAGTTGCCTATCATCGTAAGTCAAAGCACGTATACTTAAACGGGGGATAGTAAATACTGTACTGAAGAATAACAGTTGGTAAGATAAGATAAATGCTGGTCAAAGTTCCTTTCAGAGAATTCCGCTACATTTCCACAAGCATGACTTTGGCAGTGGTTAGTGTTGAAGTATTGCAGCTAGTATTTTCAAGAGAGAGAATGACATTGAATCTCACAGTAGGTGTTAATGTTGATAATATATTGGTACTTTAAGTTGTCAGCACTTTAGAATAGTTGTATAGGTTCTAAAAATAGGGTATTGTATCTACAATATGCAGGGCATACATTTGAAACTGAACATCTACTGTAAGCCTTATAGTGTCTCTGCTCTACGTCAAATCTACAGTTTCTTACAGGCTAATTGCTACTATATTACTATACACTATATTACTATACTACGTATATATACTTTATTATCTACTTCCAAGTTACAGTAAAAGAAAATGATATGTTAGGTACCGTAGTCTATTATTTGTGTTCTAACAAATCATAGCAGAGAATGCACTTTCAATATAGGCTATTAAAGTTAATTGAGGCATAAATTGAAATTCAATACAGTTGATAATTGGGCATCATTTGCAATCTAGGCCTTCTATTACCTAATTTTGTTTGCCCTCACAATGGTTGCTGTTTATGAACAAGCGACCATTATTAAAACTCCTTCGCAAATCACACCTATGAGTAGTATTCCGTCATTTGAGTGAGGATTTTTGAAGTGCTGGAACATGTTTGTATGTCATTCACAATACTTTTACTGTACCTCCTGAAGCCACACATTTTATTAACCCTGAGCTAAGGGCAAAACAATGGAATGATGTGATTCATCTATTTTTTATATTTCCTTTCCTTAGTAGCTCAATAGGGGTTTTGTGCTGCACTAATCTGACATTCACATAATGGCTCCTCTGGTCAAAAGTCATTGTTTTTCTTTTCCTGTAAATTTGCCAGTAGGTAATTGCGTTTTAAGAGAGCAGAAGAGGTGAAACCAGCAGGGAAAATGGTTTTAGGCATAGGAAAATAAGTTATGAATAGCAATGTTAACATCCTGTGGCTGCTGTTACTCATTCACTTGGCTCAATAATGTCATTCCTTTGTCAGCCACATATAAGCTAAAGGTTTATTTTCAGAGCCTTGGAGAGTTCTAGGTTTTTGACTAAGGCAACCAGCTTCCTAATATTAGTTTTTTTGACTGGATTAGCAGGTCAGAGTTGTACGAATTGCATCTACAGTAGGTGACTGATTTGTTAAGTCAACAGTCTGTTCGGTAAACTACTGTATAGCTCAAGGTCTTTTTACTCTTACGAGTTATCAAAAACCCATGACAACGCACACATGCAGCACTGAAAGAAACAATCCACTTAAGAAAATGTTTCGGTTTCCCTAAATTTAGACAAATACTAGACCCCTCATGTAAGTAATAGGGAGTAATAGAGGGTTGTGAAATAAAATATGTTAGAAATTGACCTGGAGAACAATTCTAGGGCTTTTCTCTCCGCCTCCCTCGATGATCATTCTGACCTTTGGATTCAGCCAAATCTGCTGTGGCAGCTCTAATAGCCATCTTCTTGTCTAGGCTAATTCATGAAAGTGTGTCAAGAAAAAGTGGAGGGGGGGTGAATGCTAGAGAAAAGAAATATGGCAACGCAGAGTTTTGGCAAGCTTGTTGGTACTGAGTTGTGTGAAATGTACCCGTCAGAGAAGCACACAAAGGGGTTTGTGTGGCGTGCTGGTTTTCATTGCAACATCCAAACTGACAGCCTTGTTTTATTTTCAACATATTACTTGGCTATAGTCCTGCAGGCTCTTTATATTTGTTTACAATGTCTGCATGTATTTATGTACAGACCATTTGCTGAAAAATAAATAATCAGTACAAAATATATATATATAAATATATATATATATATATATATATATATTTGTTTTTTCTTTATTTTCTTCTAAGCATAATGCAGCATGTATGCAGTGGTGAGATGTAGAAATGCCAACTTAAAACACGTTTTGAGCAAACACAAGATTTGACGTGAATGGGACTTTTTTGGGTCTGTGCGATTATTGTATCTTGCGTTGCCGTTATTGCTTGTTTTGAGGTCATACCCGGTGCTATTGCTCAATTCGTAATGAGAGTAATACCCATGTTGAAAGTAGAGTGTCTTATCTAATCCAGTCCATATTCATGGTCTGCATTAACGTCATCCTCTTGCACTTTTATGTGTGTAAGCAAACAAAGCTGTGGTCACAACAGTTGTCAGGTTGTGTGATCCATATTCCCACTAATGGGAAACGACACTTGCTTTTGTGTGGGTGTGTGTGTGTGGGTGTGGATGCATTGTGATCACAGCAACATCTCTGCCTTTTATGGATTGATTTCACCAACGCCATACGCACGGCACTTGCAACAGTACGACTCACGCAAAACGGTAGCAGCAGATGGGAGCTTTGACATCCCTTGAAAGCGAAGGACACAGAAACTCTGCCAAGACACTGTGGGCACAAATACACAGAGTCAATATTTGCTCATTGTTTGAGAGACACAATACCACAACCTTCCGCTTGCATACATTCACACATATTGTATGTTTTAACATGTTTATCTAGACTGCACGAGTATTTGTACAGTGTTCTATAATGATTACGGTGATGATACATGAAACAGTATTTAACATTCATAAATGTGATACTCAATGTAAACCTCAGTTTGGCACCTTGCAAATCAATGTGATAAGCTTAGCTACGCTATTTTTAGAGGTGTAGTGCCTACAGTATTTCCACAAGGGACAGGTGAACTAACTAGATCTGTAAAGCTGTCATTGTGTTGTCACCATAATTTGGGCTGCACTGCAGTTTGAATACTATCAACACAATTTGTATTTTATTTCAGTCTATTGGGTATTGTGAAATATTGCTCCAAAACTGCTGATCACATATTAGTTCCCTCTCCCTAACCCATGTAGTGTGTATGTTGCTTAAATCAACAGTTTTTTAAAAGTTTGTGAGGAAGTTGAGTTTAAAGCAAAACAGTTTATAGATAATATCCCCCCCCCCCTCCTCTCTCTCCTCCAATGTTCCTATATTGGGAAGGTCTCATTCCTTGGCATGCAAACTATATATTCCATTTGGCTAAGTGTGTTTTGTTTAAAATATCTTGCTTGGAGGCCATTTGATGTTTATTAAAAAGGAACATTTCTGTGGAATCCGTTGGAATCCTTTGTAATTGTCAAGTGTGGGAGGGGAGCAAAAGATTTATTGACTAGATATATATCAACGTTGTCCAGATGCGCTGATCATAAACAACATTTTACATTCTATTTTTATAATGCTAGCCTATACGTGCTGTTCCACTGCTTCCCTAGCTTGTCGTATTATGAATGAATGATGACAAAGGTAAGATTTTGTCTGTCCTGTGTCTTTTTTCCCTTTTAATTTTAAAGGTAGAGTCAGTGATTTTTCAGAAAGCTTGTTGATATTTGACCTTGATATAACATCTCTAGACAGCCAGGACAGATTATTGTAATGAAACACCGGATTATTAGAATGGGCAGCGGACTGTCAGAAGATATTTGTTGAATTTGACAAAAAGTGAATTAGCTAATCAACGTCATGGTGACCATCTTAAAGAATCACCCTTGTGCTTAGTTGACACATTACAAAAACCTTGTTGTTTTGGTTCGATTTGGGTTGAGGGCCCAGGCTTTGACATTCATAATTCGCTGCCCACTTACACAGTACAGTAGCTCGCAGGATCACGTCTTCTCTGTCCAATTCCCTGTTGCTACGTGAAGTTTTGTGCACAGTATTATTTTAAAACACACAACAGTGAGCTGTGTAGGAAACCTGGCACAAAATCTGGCACTAAAACACAATTGATGAGTATACCTTCAATTGTGTTTCTCTCTGGATGAACTGTAAGTCACCAGCAGTGTTTGTTTACCTGAACCAATCTCTCTCTCTCTGTCTCACTAACTGTAAAGATAAAGGCACGTTGCGTTTCCCAGCCTAACCTAATAAGCTCCATTTCCCCCCATCGCTACACAGATCTGTGTTGACCATAATTCCATGCATTTTTTATCGTCCATATGTCACCAGGCCATAGAGGAGGGATTTAGAGGGGAAATAGAGAACATGTTGTTTCCATTGAATCACATTTCTTAATCAAGACTTGTGCCAACTGGGGTGTAACATCACACAGATTAGCTGAGCGTGTGCTAGGAGGCTGCATCCTATACAGTATGTTGTCATTTCATTAGTATGTTTAACATTGAGTAAGTGCCTTTTGTGCTGTTCAGGAGAAACACCACATACAGTACACGCACGCGCACGCACGCGCACGCACGCGCACGCACACACACACACACACACACACACACACTGTATATACATACATACATACATACAGTATGTGTACAGTACATTGTACTTTGTTTTGTAATATGTGACTAACCTTTGTTAACACAGTACAGGGACTGTATTATTCATGTCTAATGTGCATTGCATGCATGGCTGATATATAACCCATGTCACATTGCTTGGTGTGTTTTTTATTTACTAAAAAGGTTTTGCTTTTTTTCTCTCCAGTCCCCAGATATCAACCTCATTCGCATTACTTCTATGCTGAATAAGGCATGATCTCAGATATTATATCATGTTTGTTCACACCGCGCAGCTTTACAGCTTGTACTGTAGATGGTTTCTACGTCTATTTTTAGCCAACAGTGCAAAGCGATAAATAAACGCTTGACTATAGCCGAAAGGCTGTTATTTGCACCGCAGATTTGTCTTTGAGGGCTGAGCTCCTCAGGATAATCGACTAGCAGACCTAGAAACTGTGGCAAGAAAACTCTGTGCTCACTACAATACATGCCTTATTTGTTCTCACCAAACACTACTAATACATAATTACACAATAGATCTAGCAGACAATTTTTTGGGTCAGTAATAGTATGTGTTTGTGGGGATGGGTGGTGCATTATAGTTTCTTGAGAAATAGGAACAACGTTGGAAATACTTTGTGCTCATATACATTGATTGCTCAACTCATTTTCATTTACTCATAAAGAAGCTTTATGAGAGAATTGCTTCATGCCTTGTTTGCTTTCGACTAGCTCATGTATTATGCCTCTATAATATTGGTACTATGATGAATTCCAAAGCTCACAGTCAGAGAGTTACTGTTTACATGTAACCAGATTACAGCTCTCTGATTACTACATAAGGGAATGCAATTTCAAAATTCACATACTGTACCCTATAGTCCTTTGAATTCCAGATGTTCTTTGAATGTGCCCATGTGCCTCTGATAAAGATTTGGCATGCTGAAACCTGGCTTTAGCGTATCGCTTCACTGTAACTGTAGATGTTGTTTACAAAGCCTGCGAGTCAGTGCTCAGAATTGCAGCTAATGGAGACAGAGCTTGAATGTAGCCCTTTGGTCAGGCTGGTGTCTTTAGTGTCAGACCTCTTTAGCACAGCAGGTTTAGGCCTGTTGGGGGTTCTTGCTTGTATAAGAGCTTATGTGTAATTTCAGTAATGTCAAAACTTGCATTTACTGCTGCTGAGTAATACAGAACATTAGAAGTGGTGAGGCTTGTGTAATATTTCTAACCAATTCTCAAATGAGTTTAATGTGACACCCACTCAAGCAAAAATGTAATGCTGCCGCAAAACCCAAAAGTTGTGCAATAACATAAACGCATTGTGTAACGATTATATTTTGTTTCCAAGAAGGATATTTTTAAATTAAGATGTTCATTTTATAGTTCTTTTTTCTGTCCTGCTTTTCTTTCAATTAGCCTTTTGGAAATGAAACCCTCCTTAGACCTTAAAAATGTATGAAGCTATAAACACGAAACAGAGCGAGGAAAGTATGCGCTGCCCTATATCTTGAAGGAAATAATTATTATTTATAATCTCCATGGATTAATGTGTAGTGTTTTAGAATGACAAAGTCCTTGTGATTGGGTTTACTGGCCAACTCAATCCCATCAAATGCAACTGGAGCGTGATCTGTTAGAATACATATGTTTTATTTATGTATGAGCTTCATGCTTATTCTGGCATTCATTTATTTATAGGTCAACGCTGTGATTTGTTTTAGTTTTTTCCCTGTAATGAATAAGATACGCTTTACAGACCGTTCACTGGCCTCTTTCAACTCTCTCTCTCTCCCTCTCTCTCTCTCTCTCTCTCCCTCTCTATCTCTCTATCTTTCCCTATCTCTCTCCACACTGTGTGTTTATTATTTTAAAATTTAGCCTCATTGAAATCTTGCTGAAATCAGTCAACATCAACAATGACTATGTTTAAATGCATACAATATTATTGATGATATAATCCAAATGTGACAATATTGAGACTTTCCTATTTTCCTGGAGATTATGTGAGAGAGAACAAATGTTCTGTTTTCAGATTGTATATACTTCTTTTCAAATTGAGAAATATATTGTTATACTTCTCTTCAAATCAAAATATACAAACATCCTTCCCTTTCATTGTTGCAGATGTTAACAGTGCAATATAAATATACAATACAGTATATATTTGATTTACATAAAGAAAGAATGAAAGTTTTTTTCAGTCCCGATACCGATACAGATTCCAGCACTTTGGGTATTGGCTTGATGCTTGACAGTGGACCTATACTCATGTAAATTCATTTAATTGGATCAGCTATGTAGATCGGTTACTACTGTTCAATTGTCACCGATACCGATCCATCTATTTAAGTCAGTATCGGACCGATTTCCGATCTCAGTATCGTATCGGTGCCATCCCAGTATATACGGTGTATTTATACTGTTTTAATCTCAAACTGACGAGATGTGAACTGTGACGAGATGTAAGAAGTGCAGTGCCTGCACACACACTGAGAGACTGTTTCTGGTTTACACTTAAAGGGGAACATTCATGGATATTCTGACCTTTAACCAGAATTAATGGTGCACAATATATCGAATCAGTATCGTAATATCACGGTGCGCAATATCCATCCATCAATCCAATGTCATATTCAGTACTGAATACTGAATCCATGTATTGTGCACCCCTACTAGTCTGGTTGAGGGGGCAGCAGCTCCAGCAGACATAGTTAGCAACAATGCTTTTGGGAAACGCACCCCAGAATAATATCTCACATTGAGAAAATTATAAATTCAAACAAGGGGAAAATACTGAATATTCAAACAGAAATTCCTCTTCACAAGAAACATACCACATTTGAGTATGAGTATGTACAGTATATGTACATGTAATCAATGTGGAAGTGTTGGAAGGCTTGTTTTTCTCACATTACGTAAGCTCACCTCTTTTACATTTCATTTGGCCCCTGTGAACCAGCTGGGTGTGAGTTCAAACAGTCCTGAGAGCTGATATGTTTCTTTCTCATTCCCAAACTCAGATCGTTTCCTTTCTCAGAACAAAAGCTAGAGCTGCACGCTTGCCAAGATTCAGACACAGTCAAAAGCTGAACCACCATGTTCTCTTGTCAGATAGTTACTGCTTGTATTTTTAGACCGGTGCTCTTATCACTGTATCTGTTTTATATTTTCCCCCTGACAGCAAGTCATTGTGATGGGTTTGTACAGATGAGATGTTCTCAGAGATGCGCGTCATTTGACTTGCGGCGACACCCTTGCATTTGGTCTGCGTTAATTACAAAGTGCACACGTGCTCATGTGTATCTTGTCGAGTTAAATAAGGTTGGATGTTATCAAGTTCTTCCCGGGTCGTAGGTCATTGCAATGGGTCTGGGCTGAGATTAAAGCCAGGTCAATCCCTATTGTGATGTGTGTTAATACACCCGTGTGGGACCACATTGCTATCACAAGGCTATCACATGAGGTGGAAAGAATGAAAGAAAGGAAGGAAGGAAGGAAGGAAGGAAGGATGAAGGAGAGACAGAAAAGGAGACATGATTTGTTTATGATAATTATATTATTTTGACTATGTGACTATAAATTAAAGCTTTGCCTTGTAAAGCATTTTATACTGGCCGGCTTGCGCATAATGTAATTCTCTACTTAGTTTGCAAATGGAAACCTCAACTCTGTGAGTTATCACAGTGGTAACATGCAAAATTCACCCTCCTGTCGAAACACACACCCTAATGAATCCGATGAGAATGATTTCATAATCCGTCGCAGTAATAAACTTCTTTGAACAGTTTAATTGGCTCTTCCTGGAATGGTTCGGCTCCATATCATTTGATCTGATGAAAGAGTAATGTTGCTTCTCCCCAGGCACAACGTGCACAAATAATGAATTAAGAACACTAACCATTTTTTTCGTTTTCTGTCTCGAATAGCTGGCATAATAAAGTAGGAACATTCATACCACCTATGCCAATTTCTGTGAGCCAAATTGCTTTCATGTTTACTGGCTAATCACACTTAATTTGCCAAGCTTGTTTTTGTGGTAAATACAATCCTGATTCCTGGAAAGGACCGGGCGGGTGAAGGGTTTGGGGTCACCCTGAAGCTAAGATTGATCTTCATCAGAACGCGTGCTGTTGTTGAGAATATTTGACTGTATAATGCGTTCTGTTTCCCAGTATGGGGCCTGATATCCTCATCTGAATAGCCTGTATAGCAGCAAATTCACCCTGAAAGCATCTGCTATATGAAATAGAAGCAGGCTATGCAAAGCAGAAACTGAAATATGTAAAATTGAAAATGACAAAGTCATGATGGTTATGGTAAGGGGAAGCGTGCTCTTTTCCAAGAGGAGGAAAATTAACTATGACAGTTAGAATGGAGAACTTGTATACAGCTATAGTATGGTCACAGAAATGAGCTCATTACTGGCACACTTTGCTCTCTCTGTCTCACTCGCACACACTCACACACACACACTTGTTTTTCTATTTTGAGGACATTCCAGTTATCTGCTTATCCATTTGCTCACTGTACTGTAGCTCTAACAACCACACATCTACTGTACACCTAATCGCACAAAAAAACCTTACTTGAAATCCTAAATTCCCCCTAGCATTACTTCTGGGAAAACACACACATGCGCTCACAGACACGTAACAGTAAACCCACATGTGATTCCATGTATAATGTGGGTTTTTTGTGTAAGAAACACAGTCGGTGTTCTCTGAAAAATGCAATAAAAAAAACAACAAAAAAACAAAGATCTTCTGAATTTCACACATGCAGGGGAAAGAAAAAAAAAGTATATTTTCAGAATATTTTTAATGTCCTGGTAAACAGGACACTTGCTGGGATGCATGCCTGTCTCCATGGTAACCCCATCCGAAGCATGGCCAGACTGTGTGTTTTGACAGCTTCTCGTGATGTTGATTGATAATTGCTACCTGACTTGTTGTCCTCATCTCTGCAGACATATGGCGCAGGCTGCCCTCCACCATATATCTGCCAAATTGTTTCCTTTTTCTGATAATAGCTTTTTAATGTTGCGTTTTGCAATCACACACCCCCCCCCCCCCCATCACTCCCCTCATTCCCCGTAATTACATTTGTGTGTACTGGCATAGCTTTTCTACAAAGAGGGACAAGGAATAGATATAGGGAAAGGGTGTGAGAGAGAGAGAGAGAGAGAGAGAGGGGGAGAGGGAGAGAGGGAGAGAGAGAGAGGGAGAGAGAGAGGGAGAGAGACCGAGAGAGAGAAAAAGGTAGAGAGGGAGA
>JAOEGT010000007.1:861398-884451 GCA_025447795.1 Speoplatyrhinus poulsoni | reverse complement strand
TCTTAGTCTGGCCCCTCCCCTGAGACCACTTTGCCTTGGGAGACCCTACCAGGAGCACTAGGCTCCAGACAACACAGTCCTCAGTCAGTCCTCTCAGTCCTCTCCACCACGATAAGGTGATGGTTCCCGGAGAGGATTATATTATATTATATTATATTATATTATATTATATTATATTATATTATATTATATTATATTATATTTTGTGTGTCTATTCCATTATATTCTATTTAGTGTGTCTATATAAACGTGATTTATGTACAGTGCCCCACTTTCTTGGGCATTTGCATAGGTCCTCCAACGTGGATCTCATTATCTGACTAGAACAGTATAGTGGTGGTTCTATTCATGTTTTACTGATTTGCAGTGTGATAGAGTTAGTGTGTCTATTCTATTTAGTGTGTCTATTATATTATATTATATTATATTATATTATATTATATTTCTGGGGTCTATTCTATTCTATTCTATTCCATTCTGTTCTGTTGTGTTCTAAATATACAAACTTATACATTAAAATAAACCTTTATAAAGCTACACACTAGTGTTTTATAGTGGAAAACCACTGGATATCAGTCACCTGCCATTGTAGACAATTGGCAACACCTACAGCGATTGTAAGTGATGAATTCCAACCCAGCGTGCCTTGGACAGCACATGGGCTCCTTATCTGGGAGATGCAACCAACATTGTTGGAGGCACCAACGCCTCTTGATTCTATTTCAGTGAATGTCGCAACTAGACACCAGATGGTATCAGAACCGCAAATGGAAAGGCTTACATGAATTGGGAGTGGGCTGAATCATTTTAACCCCCTTCAGTGGTAATTATCACTTGGATGTGAGTTTATCTAATATGGATACCGGTTACAATATAAGCCTTACATATTGTGCACAGTATGCCTCATTGGTCCATATATTTTGAGCACCTGTCACGGGCAAAGGTGTCACGCTTGGAAAGTGTAAGTCTTTTCTAATACTGTTTGAGTGGGCTCTGCCACAGGCTATGGCAACAGACAGGCCTTGTGCGGATGATAATGATGCGTGTACACAGCTGTCACTCAGCAAGCTATGGGAATAGACTTTGAGGGAAATACAGGCGGACTCCAGCAGATGTAATGCACTATTTGTATAGGAAATGACGGGTTGGGGAAATGGGATAGTATAGTCTAGTGTGTCGGGATGTGCAAACCTCTGAACAAGGAGTATAGGGGACATGTTAGAAATCTCATTATAACTGACTGCCGTGGTGTTTTAATGAGAGTCGGTTGTGTACACATGTTGGCACGAAAAGCCGTGTACAATTCGGTCTTTTGTGCTTTATTGATTTTAGAAAATGATACTAACGCCATCTGCAGCAGTTTTCCGCCTTTACAGTGTATAACACAGTGCTGTTCGTACGTATACCGCTATAAATTGATATATTTTAAGGTTTTAAATTAGTAGCTATTCAGTCACATATGTGTGTTTATCAGGGATTTGCAAATATTTCTAAAATAAAAAGACTTAAAGCTCCTGGTAAACCACACAGTTGAGTTTAGAGTTATTTCTGTACTTGGGCAGAGCCTATGCAGTTTACACATACAGTAAGAGCCAATTACAAAGATGGTGTCAGTTGTCCCGCCCCTAGAAGTGCAACAAAGCCGAGGTGTCAATTAAGCAGGCTGTGTACACACCCAGATAGTCTTAATAAGCCATATTAAAGGGGATGTAAGCGATACTGGAGAGCAACTGTTGATATTTTAACTCCGCATCAAAACAAATAAACCTAAGCTCTGCATCCCCACACTCACAATGAACATGCATTGCCATGCCTGTAACGGTGTTGTGTGGTGTGAGCCGCACCACTTTGTTTGTGTTGCTATTTACACAGCCAATGCTGCAGTGGCAGGCCGTGCATTTTACAGCTAGGCCTTCAGGGGTGTGCCTGAATCAACTCACGTCTTAATACCATTATTATGATGCCACGGTTACAGAAACCATCATTATTAATATTATACAAAAACACAGTTTAACTGGGCACTGCATCACAGACAGGCATCTTATGTAGCAAGAATGATATGACACAATCTACCAGTCTTTTCAATGTCATTGATTCGTCTTTTCGTTATAGAGTTCCTTTTCCTAGCGTACTTCATTGAGCTAGTAGATCCACTTAGATTTCCCAACAGTTGATCAGTAGCAAACTACGCACATTCCCAGCGATGCGATTTGCAATGTTTCTTTAAGGCTGTGAGTGAGCCAAGCCAAGGAAGGGATCCTAGTTTCCGGTACTGGGTTGATAGTGGTGGACGGGACAAACCCTTTTCCCAGCTAGGACTGCCTTGCTAGCTTCGGAGTTGACCAACCTTTTCTCACGATGTCCATCTTTTCTTGAATATTTTGTCTTGAAAATGGCTTTGCAATTATCTGCGACCAAATAATGTCTTCACCTCTGTCAGTCATTGTAGGTTATATGCAGGTTTGCAAACCATTTGGTAATAATCTGGGATATAAATATCCCAAATTTGGCATATTAAGCATCACAATCAAGAGAAAAGATATGAAATTAAAAGAATAGACTATTGGGAACAATTTAATACATATTCAAGAAAAAATACATTAAAACGGAAAAACGCAAATCAGTGATTCTGATTGTGTTTAGGCCAGCAGAGAAGGCCTTGCTGGCCCTGATGGCTCACCACTGATGGGTAGGAACACCGGATAAATATTCTAGTGGGCCGTGAGTTGATATTCGCTGAATTTGACAACAGCTATATCTGACTATAATTTCTTATCCTGCCTATAACTAAAAATACCTGTGCGTATGTGTACAGTCATTTGTTCTGTAGAAAGCTTGTTTATATTTGAATATGATCAAAACAAAAAAAAAAACACTCCCTGCAATGCCATAGGGTTCTCCCTCAAAAGCCCCAACCCCCACACATTTTAAATGCATTGCCAAGGCTAGGATGTTGTTGCTGTGTGCGGCCTGCACCACTTTGTTTATATTCCTACAGTATGTACGGAGGAACGAAAGAATTGTATCAAATTAACTGACTGTACCTTTAAGAGGCTGTGAGTTGAAGTGAAGAAGGGCAGTCGCAGAAACAGAACAAAGGGCGAGAGACAAATGAAAGAGAGAGAGCGTCTTCATTCAAGTCAAACTGCTGCCAATGCACGGGTTGCTCCTGTGGACCGTTATCGCCCATTTAACTGCCTGATCGGCTCCTTGTAATACAATGCTCTGTCTAATAGCCTGCAATGTACTGCAGTGGTTTGAGTGTGTCAGGTGTTTCTGATACAAGCAGCCACCAAACATCGTCTTTCATTGACTGTAAACCGCAGTTAATGGTTGCCGTTTTTCATTCTCTATATACTCCTTTCCCCTGTGGGGTTCCAAGATATATACGATGTGCTTTCTTAAATAGCGTAACGTAATACAATAAAGCTATGTAAACAACCGGAAACACCTTTGAAAACGTCAAAGAAATATCTGCATGGTATTAATCCTCATAATACTATAGGTGAAAAGGATTTTTAAATCATTAACCCCCAGAATGCTTTCTGTGGCTACCCGAGGGGTCTCGGCACCCCTGTTGAGAACCACTGATATATCTGGGAGTTGATAAATGCCAAACATAACTGGATGTGATTGTGTATTACAGTAACAGTAACTGCATACTGTTACGTGCAGCCTTGCCTAAGCATGTGCCAGTGACATTCCTCATTAACATTCCTCATAGACATTCCCTTTGTCACATGATACAGTGAAAATATTTTCTGTAGGACACTCAACAGGCAAAGAATATTAATGTGAACAATATATGAAATCCTTTTTACAAAGTAATCTCATTGTCTTATTATCAATTCAGCACCGGCCACACTCTTTGCTGCAACATGTTTTGTAGCTTGCTGTTTACATTTCACCTCTGCGCAATCATTTGAATTAAATTAACAGTGAATCATCTGTCAACCCACTAAGGTTTTAGCGATTCATACATCTGTGTATCTTGTCCACCCACATACTGCATACCGTATAGTGTTTTGGATGCTTACTATGACAGGGATATTTAGAGTGGCTGTATTGTGGTGATCACACATGGCTTTCTCTCTGAGCGTGTCACACACTACTTAAGATGGAACTGACTGCACTGTACCTTGGGTGGAGAAGGAAACAAAGGAAATTCTTGTCATATATGAAAAGGGGCGACTTATGAGAAAGTCTGAAGCTGTTATACATTCTAAAATATGTATGATGTCTTTGACCTTTGCAACCCAACAGAATTCAAGTATAAGTCAAACAAGCAATATACTTTGTTCAGACAAAATCGTGACCGTCCCTGCATGTTTTTTTTGCAAGGCTTATTTCTTATATTTACATTTCTGTAGTAAAAGAGATTACACATTATATTCTTCCACATTAGCATTAATGGTAGGTTTCTTTTCTCTAGTATATCCCATTTTAGAATGTGTGTTAAATATGATCTATCCTGTTATATGCTGACAGGGTGTCTTTCAGTGTGAAGACAAAACATGTTTTTCTACAAACACTCCTCTTCATATGAACTTTGACCTTTCTATGGTGTGAGGGAGTTACAGTTAAAACCTTAGCACTAAGAACGCAACTAAGCAACTACTGAGTTATGTGTAATAATAATAATTATTACAGTAATTGTTTTTTTTTTTTTTTACTTACAGTATTTGTGTGTGTTTCTTTTCTTCACCTGTTGAAACAAATGTATGCATGTTTTAACACACCCTTGTTACAATTTCTCAATCCCTTAGTTTTACAGTAAGTGATTCGTTTTATTACGTGTTTCCATCACTTTCTTCAGAGAAATGCAGAATAAAATAATAAAATCCCCTCCTAGCCAAGACAATATAGTGGATAGCATGTGCTTTAAAGGTCCACCTAAAGTTACAATACACTCTTCCAATAAACTGTAGTAGAAATAAATGGCACTATTGATAATTAATCAAATCACTAATATACAGTAATACCATATCCTGTGATGTTTTCCATAGTGTAACATAGATACTATAATTATTATAATAATTATTATTATTATTATTATTATTATTATTATTATTATTATTATTATTATTATTTAATCTAATAATCTAGAGCAGTGTTTGCCAGATATATCAACTCTGAATTGAAATGTTTGCTTAAATTGTGGTCACAAACAAACAAACACAGTCAGGGAGATAAAAATTGAGTTCCAGGTCCAAGATATGGCAGGAATTCCAGTTTAGCATGGATAAGCATTTGCATCTTTCCAGCTTGTTTTTGTGATTGTTTTCAGCTATAACGCATCAAGGTGATGAATTCCTTCATCCTACTGATGTGCAATCAGAATGTTGTGTTGCAGGTGTTCTGTGGGTCTGTACTATTGAGGAGACTTATCAGAGCCATTTTTAAGCTGTCTGTTGTTTTTATATTGTTTTATTTATTTTTATTGCCATTGGCATCAGTTGACTGATAATGAAATAGAGGGAGCTGGGGCTATATTTAATTGAATCTGCTGGGGGATGGCATGGCAGGAAAAGCACCGTGGCGGTGCAACTGCCAGAGATGAGAACATTCGAATGGATACAAAGACCCACTTGTCAGGTTGTATATCTCCCGGCTGAAGTCACTGTGACTTCCATTTCCCTAGGGTTCTGCTGTGTGTGACATGAAATGATGGCTCCATGCCCTAAGGAAAATCTTTACCTGCGTGCGTGCGTGTGTGTGTGTGTGTGTGTGTGTGTGTGTGTGTGTGCGCGTGTGCGTGTGTGCGTTCAACATAAACTCAGCCCCATAAAGAAGACATGATTCAGCATTTTATCCTCTAGTGTTTTGGAAGCCGTACTGTATCGCCTATTGCATTGTGGGTGCTCAAGCGCGCTTGTTCCACGTGCGTTGGTTCTGCATATATGTATATGTGAGGGTCTAACATGTCTCTCGAGGACCTAAGGAGGAGCAGGCACAAATCGTCGGCCACTGCAAGATGCCTCAGTGACCCAGATAATCATTGAACGTAGACCTAGAAATAAATAGAGCTCAATAAGGTGCCAGTGGGAACTGCACGGCTGGCATAATCAAGAGAACTTTTTAGGTCACTACTAACATATAATGAAATGAGCTGAGAAAGGAGGGGTGTGCAGGCGCTCTAAATTAGCATGTTTCTCGATTTCTTACATTTGTAATAATTACAAATATAAATGCTACGTTCTTTTATTCTGTGAAATAGGTTTGTATCAAGTGGGAAGTTGTGATTTCTTGCATGTTTTTATGGAACTAGATATCTACCTTATACGCCTATAAGGGCATTATCAGCAGTTCTCTACAACTTTGCATTAAAGTGCTGCAGGGTTGACATTCCCCACTTGACCTTGTGTGCTTACAGCAGGTTATTTATCGTGGGGTGTGATTGTGTGCCGGTGTGCTTGTGAAACTCTGCTTTAGGTGAATATGTGTACAGTATAGTCAGTAGTACGTACACACCTGTGTCTCTTAAGTTTTTATAGATTAATTCATCCTGTCTTTAACAATCTGCAACAAGCATTATAATATCAAATATATATGCAATATACAGTACATTATACATATGCACAGATACTAGTTAAAGTGATTTTAAACGATTAAATTAAGCTGTAGTCTCAGCATATACTGTGTATCAACATTTGTTTTCAAGTAATCTTTTGACAAGATGAAATATGTAAACATGCTGGCCAGATACAGTATGTAAACCCCTCTGCATTTTAAGCACATTGAAGAGTGTGGGTGGATCTTAGGGACAAGACAAAAGACACAAACACAATGACATTTTTAGTGTGCATGCCATTTGCAAAACAATAAATCAGTCCAATGGTCAAACATGCAGTTTAATGTACCAACAGCATTGCCTATTATTGCTCTCGGGAAACAACATTTATATAATGGTGGTTTCACCCACATAATAATTCCATGCACAAATTAGTATTATACCTTAAATATCAAAGATGGAAGAAAGACTGTTGAAATACTGTTCATAGGGAGTTGGTGATGTTGAGTTGTTAGAGAACTGTATAAAGTATAAAGTGAAAATGTGTTTTTTAAAATGCTAGAGGCATTGTTTCCTAGCATAGCTGTCTTGTATATAACATGTAATGATATGTTTTTGAGTCACAAATAAATATCACTTTTGCCCCCTTTAATGACTGCCTCTTAGTTATATTCAGCTACAGTGTTTTTCTTTGGGGGGGGGATTTGATCTGACAAAAAAAAAAACATTCCCTTTAGCGCAGCGCAACAATAGATGTGATTTTGTTGTCATTGCAGATGGATAGCAAACGTGTTGATACTCAGACATTTGTAACTGAACTTATTTGAACTCCCCACCCTCTCTCTCTCTCTCTCTCTCTCTCTCTCTCTCTCACACACACTCCTTCATTCTGTTTATCTGTCTTGCTCTCTCTTTCCTTTGAGCTTATCTCTGTTTGTGTTACTGTGTGGAAGGAAGGCACTCTGCCAAGTCGTTACATTACTGTCTCGGGTTGACATAAATGTGGGTGTACAAAGGACTTGGAGGGTTTAAATACTTTATTGTGTGCGTAATGTGAACTGAGCAATTATATCTGCCAGACTTTCAAACAAAGAGCTTCTATCAGGAAGGTTCATGTGTTTTTAATTAACAATGTTAAGCTCTTAGACATGAGCTGGCTAACTAGAGGAGCGATGATATCAGAGCACCTGAGGTGCCATAATATAATGTAATGCTTTTTTTATGTGGACACTGTCGCTGCGTTACAACCCTTGTTTGGACCCGGCCAAAAAAAATAGTGTTAACATTAAAATTCTTTTTACTATGTGATTATCAACACTATTTTTATAACCATCTTTTGTTCCCCATTTTGGAGGAATGGACTTTCAAGAATCTGTTGTTGTCAAGGTTTTTACGAGTGGTCTAATGATAATATTATGTTCTCCTAAAGATATATCTGTCTAAATTTGAAATTAGTGTAAACTGGAAAAAACTGAAAAGGACGTTAAGCACTGGTGCAGAGGAGATTTTTGGCAGGCAACCAACCTATTCAAGACAATGTTGTTAACTGCTTTATAAACGAATATCCACTGGCTCATAGTCTTGTGAATTCCTCCCTGTTTCTGAATGTTCCCACTGTTATGCCTGTTGGCTGCATTAATATATCATTTACATTCAGTTTAGTCAGACATGCAATTGATTGTCAGCTGCCAAATTTAAATAGTTTTTCTTTTTGTATTTATTAAAAATGTAAGAACGCTGCACACTGTTTTAGGGAAACAGACATTTAGATAGCACCTTTAACCCCTTCTTCTTGGACCTTTTGAAATCATTATTTTGTGAAATTATATATATATATATATATATATAGATATACAGTATATCATTAAATATTATAAAATATATTTTTTTAATATAATAAAAAAATATTATTTTCTAATTTGACTTTCTGCCCTCTAGTGGTCATAACGTGATTAGTACAGGTTTGACCAAACATAAACCAGACTTCCAGTAGATTTCAGTTGCGTTTTAAAACTAACACAATCTATTTCTCTCTCTCTTGATTGCAGCTCCTAATCTAAAAGGTCGACCACGCAAGAAGAAGTTGTCTGTCTCTCAGAGGCGGGACTCTCAGGGTCAAGGTCAAGGGTCATCGGGGCCCACCCTAGGGTCAACAGTGGTGACAGCGCAAGACAGCTGCAGCCCTGAGACCAAAGCCCCTTTAAAGGTACAGGCAGAGGCAGATGAATGCTACATGCAGATGTATAACTAATAACATTAAGTTACTGTTCCTGTGTTCTGACTATAGCATCGCACAACCAATGTATAGCACTGAAATGGCAGCAACGTTTCATGTTCATGTTTTGTTATGCAGTTTGGGTTAGGAAAGATGTGTTGAAACTTTTTAATGTAAAGAGAAATGCTATTACTAATAGTTTCTGACCTTGACTAATGCAACAACTATATAAAGCCAAATTACTACTAATAATTGTGTTATTGTTGGCTTAAAGTTCTCCAAATCCCTAGTTCCTCATTTATTATTATCATTATTCATACTGTGACAACATCACAGAAATATTGACTTTGAATGGCTGACATATTCCAGTAGCACATTGTTTGTCTGGGCGTGTGTGCAAATTATCACCATACCACAGATGAAAACATTTCTAATATCGCGTGTAAACAGCAGACCGAGGTCATACTATTTAGCCCCCAAACGTCTCCACCTGATTAACCAAGCGTGCTCCTTGCAGGTCAAAGCCAGCGGTAAAGCTATGAACACAGTGGACTGCAAAATCCACCAGGTGGCCAAGCTGAAACCCAACGGCCCGAGTAGGAAGTGCTCCACTGAGGAGAGGGGGAAGGAGAGGGGGAAGGAAAAGGAGAAGGAAAAGGAGGAGAAGAAGGAAAAGAAGGAGGAGAAGAAGACGGTGGAGGAAGACGAGCAGGAGGAGGAAGAGGAGACAGAGGAGGGAAGGGCGGAGGAGCAGACATTCCTGGTGTCCCTCTACAAGTTCATGAAGGAGAGAGACACGCCCATAGAGAGGATACCCTTCCTCGGGTTCAAGCAGAGTGAGTCAATTCATCCCCCTTTATCGCCCCTCGCTGGCAATATCGTAGCGCTGCGCTCGTTCCTTTATCAAGAGCAGATTTCTCATCCTCGTCTCCTCCTTCGCACATTTGGTGAGCTAAGGTGCAAAAATAGCAAAACAGAAACTTTGCTTTTTCTCCTGCAGTCAAGGGCTGATTTCATTCTCACCCGCTAGAATTTAGATGAGGACTTGGCGAAAGGAAAACCACGATGGCTGCCAAGGTACGCAAGCAGCCAAGCCAAAGTTACACTCATTCTTCAAGCAGGACAGAACCGCGCAATTTGCAGCAATGAACCGTAGGAATAATTGGCAATAATCAGATCAATCACATCTAGTGCTGCTTCGTAAAAGAACTACTACCCTCCCTAAGTGTCCCTTTAGATAGTCTCGCAGAGCCAGCCTTTACTTACAGTTCATAAAGTCTGGGGGATAGCACTGGCTTGCGGCAAGACCCGCCTACTTGACAGCAGAGGTATTTTGATTGACATGCCCGACGACCAACTATGTAACTCCAAATCGGAGCAAATCAGACATCACATACAGTGAGGAATTTGTTTGAAAACTAAACGACATGACTTTGGCTGTTTACAGGTCTTGTAAATCTGTAAATTAGTAGGCTACGGTTACTGCTTAAAATAAATATAACATTTGAAATGAGTAAATAAAGCACTGCGTTATTGTCGCACCAGATAATTACAGATACACGCTTGTGACTTGTGAGTGACAATGCTAACATCAAATGGTAATCGACAGTATCACTTCCTGAAAGAGAGCCCTGTGTGGAGTTTACAAGGGTATATGTATCAGACGTTCAGCACAGAGTTTCTTATGTGACGTAGTGCTAATGGACAGAAGAGGCTGAGACTAGCCCTTAGATGACTTTAAAGGATATCTTCGCACACCTGTCAGAAGCATTATCTGCGGCCAGGAAAGTCCTCTAACTGTTAAGAGAACATCACATTTATGGGTAACACGTCTGGCAAAGATCAAAGATTCCCTATACAGGTTGTCTTCACTTGCACACAGCATGTTGCAGGTCATGACAAAATAGAAAAATGTCTCACTAAGGATAGCACCATTTTTTCAACATTAATGTTATTTTCCATTTTTTCATTTGCTCAGAACATAAAATGCTCAAATGTTAAACTTACACATGACAATAAATGTTGCTCTCTAATTATTTGGCCGTGGTTTGAATTAAATTCTATATTTCTTCTATACAGTATTATTCTGTAAGCAGAGAAATAATATTGAGGTTAACAACATCTCGGTTTATTTCAAGTGAGCCGAGAGAAATCGTGTACCAGTAGTCATTATCACAAAGTTAATACATCCAAATATAAACAGGCCATAAGTAATTAATGAAGGAGAGAGGAAACGGTGACAGGGTTTACGAGAGAGTGAAAATGAGATACGGAGAGAGAGAGAGAGAGAGAGAGTGAGTGAGAGTATAATGCAATTAAGTATGACAGTTTATAGTACTGTAAAAACCCATTATTCATAGAACATTACATACAAGCTGTGCTCACTCTGCCTCGGCTAGCCCTAGCTGTGGTATTTTGACAGGCTTGTCAGCTTTCCTGCCGAAATGTTGTTTCTTAAGTAGGTCAGTCTGGTTGAGGCAAGGAAAGACTGAGGGGAAGACAAATACGTTCTAAATGCTTAACTTTTAGGAGGCGTTGTTCGGTTGGCGCACAGAATATGGAGGCGAAGTCTGCGGTCCAACTGTTTTACATACAGTACATGCTTTGAATCCCAATCCCAGAGACATCATAAGCGAGGTCTCATTAAGTGGTGAAATCATGCTGTTTAATCTTTGTCCTTGGCAGCTAGCACACATCAGCTCATGCAAGAAAATGAGGAAAAATATTAAGAAGAAAAAAAGACACCATAATTAATATAACAGATTCTTAGATGTAATTGGGTGCTTTTTTTCATATTCTTACTTTTTAAGTCCCAACAAATACATTAAAAGATTAAAGAAAGCATTTTCCTGCAGTGGAAATATAAATTATGATATTTCATTTAGGGTTTGGTTATGATCTATCCATAAAAGTGCTTTATACTAAGCTACTGATGAAATACATTACAATACTGACATATGTTGCTTTGTTTTCAGTCATATAATGTACCAGTCGATTGCTAAAAGAAAAGATTAATATCCAAATAAATACATAAAAGTGTTTCAAATGTGATTAGAATCCTCCTGATATGGTCTATACTTCCCATATTCACACAGTACGTTGATACAGTCCGATATGCATTTATTTATATTTTTCAAATTGATTCACTCCAATTAAAAAATCCAACTCTGACATCTCTTTTGTGATCAGAATTGCAGCTTGTGAAAGTCCAATGCTTCAGTCACTGAATATGTCCCTCATTGGCATGGCTTGTCGTGAGTTGAAATACTAGTTTTATTCTTTCAGTCGGTCTAACACACCAAGCCCAACGGCTTGCTCGCCTCACATGCTGAATTTATATTTGACTCCTGGGCCTGCATGCATTAAACATTTTACAACAGAGGTGTTACGCCGAGACCAATTGGTCTCTTAACTTCCACCCAAGTCCACAACAGCAACCAGACTCTTAAAAGAACACATTTTACATAGTGATAATACTTCACTGAAATAAATAGTGGAGGATTTGTGATAGAATCCTCCCTGGGCTGTTTTTTAGAACACACTGTAAAATAATATATAATGGTTATAAATATTTCATAGCCTTAACCTCGACCCGCAGGGAAGAAAGGTAAATTGGAGGAAAAGGTGTTGGCACTACTTTTGATCCGTTACATTTCCCAGTATAACGGAGGAAAATATCACATGCTGACGTTCTCATTCTTTAAACTTTATAGATTGCAGTGGTGTAGGAGACACGCTGGTAGAGAAACAGAGAGAGAGAGAGAGAGAGAGAGAGAGAGAGAGAGTGTGACAGATAGCAAGACAGAGTGTAACTGAGTTTAGCTGGTGATGAAGGGGAAAATAGTTCTTGTATTGTACATTCTGAATAGCCTTGATTTAAAATAAATTATTTAGTGAAAGTGTGCGTGTGTGTGTTTGTGTGCGAGTGTGCACGTGCACGTGCATGCAGAGGCACACACACACACACACTCACACAGAGGCGCGCACACACACACACTCACACTCATTGGGCAAGGCACATGTAATTCTGAACATCGGTTCCAATTTGTCTCCATCTTTCAGGCCTGTTGTCTAATTGCCAAGCCGCGTGTGTCAGTGAGGCGGCATTGTGCTTCTATTTTGTCATCCTTATCTCTGTGATAATTGCCCCCGCTGAATAGAGCGGGATTAGGAAGAGAAATAGCAAATGACAGGACATCTAAGAGAAAGACATATTCTCTCATTTCCTTTATATACACTGTTTCTCCCAGTCCCGCATGCTATTGTAGTAATTACAGTCGATGCATAACAAGCTAGTTAAATAGACCCGTGCACAACTGAGTGCTCAGTTCAAACAGAGAGAAGAAGAAAAAAAAAATACATTGCCTGTTCCCTTTGTTATTCCACCCATGCATTGATGACGGTCGTAGAGAGCAGGGAGAAGGGGGGTGGGGGTGGGGGGGGAATCAATGCTGTCAAATGCGGAGATAGGAAAATGTCATTTTGACAAATGCAAGGCATTGTGTACGCACAGATTGAATTTTGATGGATTTCTCCCCAGGCAAGACCTCCTTTTCTTATTTAGAGTGCTTCATATAAAAATTTTAAACAATGATGTTACAGAAAGCAAATACAAATGTCATTGGCACAAAGAAGGTCTGCCAACATGTTTCTGGTTTATTGTTCGTAGGAAATCATTTGAAAATGGACAGCTGTGTTGCTGTTTGAAGCTTGATGTTTGTTGGATTCTGATTATCAGTGAGTTCAAAGAATAGAAAGTAATATATAACTGTCATTATTTCACCTTGTCTGTCAGTACTGTATTTCTATTGGCAAAGTTGTCCACACTGGTTTTGTTGAAATGTCCAAGCACTTGATCACAGTTTTCAATCATATTAAATAACTTTACCGAAATGTTAACACCTCTAATTGTCAGTATAAGGCCATGGGCTGTATTTTATCACAAATGGCGGTAATTGTTTGAGTATTCAATATTCATTTGCAATTATTCAACAGAAGTGGCATGCAGCTTTGTGCAAAACAAATTAAAGCCAGCGTTTATGCCGCCAATCACACTTACCTGCACATCTCCAAACCAGAGAATGCATTTCAATGAAACCTAGCCAATCTAGCGATGTAATAGCTAATGTATTCACCCTACTCCGAATTTACTGATACTACTTGAGGTACGAACTGTCGAAAATGTGCATTGCTGCTGTCGGCCTGTCTGTCTAATTATCTATCTATATGTAGCTCTGTCTACATGTAAAAATGTGCAAAGCTAATTATTTCCCATAACGCAACATTTCTTGGTTGTTCTCTCCCACAGTCAACCTTTGGACAATGTTTTATGCGGCTCAGAAACTGGGAGGATATGAGCTGGTAAGTATTCACACATGTGCCATTATATTCCCATACCACCCCCCCCCCCCTCCTCCCCCCCCTCCCTCCCTTTCATTTCTCTCCTCTCCTGCCCTTATTTTATCCGTCCCTCTGTTTGCTATTCTCTTCCTCCTTCCCTCCTCCCTTGCTCCCCGTCACTGTTTTCCCAAGAAGTAAGTCTCAGTTACAGTAGAGCCACATTTAGCAAAACGCTGCTGTTTTTTCAAAACCCCCTTGGAGTGGAAAACACATGTTCTTCTGCTCTCCGCTAGTCAAGAAGGAAATCTGTCAAATTGGTCATTTTTTCCCCCCATATTGGAGTCTGTAAAAATAGCCAGAGATACAGTACATATGTACATGTGTGCACAAATGTACTGCACGCGACGCACACTTATAACACACAGGTAGGAAGATAGAGATAGAGAGAGATAGAGAGAGATAGAGAGAGAGAGAGAGAGAGAGAGAGAGAGAGAGAGAGAGAGAGTTTAACTGGGCAGACTAACAGTTTTTTGTTCACTCACTATTTCTGTGCAATGTGTTTCCAATGTTAAGTAAATTTTTGATGTTGTGCAGCCAGACACCCCATGCTCGGTAACGCCTGTTCCTTCATTAGCTAGCTGGTATAAAGTCATGCAAACAGACAGCCAGGCCACGCCATAAACAGGATACAGCTCGTGTAATTGGGTCTCGTACAGTATCTTTTCAAAAAGCTGTCAAATCTGCTGCCGATTAGCACACGTTTCACAACGAAGGCGGTGTTTGCTGCGGTTTGTGTATATACTCAGCGATGTAAGCCATCATTCGCTCCATCTAGCTTGTGAACACCTCCTGTGCAAAGCCCTCGCGTGCGTTGCGTTGGGGTGACAGGCGGGCGCAACAGCTGACTAATGTTAAAAGGGCTGTTTTTGTACCAGAACACTGTCCCTAAGGTCCCTAAAGATCCAGTAACCAGAACTCTAGCCAAGGCCAGGAACTAGATCAACATGGATCCTAACATGTTGAGAAAATGTTTCCCAATGTCTTTCTTTCTTTCTTTCTTTATTTATTTATTTCTTTCTTTCTTCCTAACACATTCCCTTCATTCTGATGTTCCAATTGTACATGTATTTATTCTATATGTATTTCTGTCTGTTGAATGCATCCCTCCCTCCCTGTAGATCACAGTTCGCAGACAGTGGAAGCATGTGTATGATGAACTAGGAGGAAACCCCTGCAGCACCAGTGCAGCTACGTGTACACGCCGTCACTACGAGAGGTGGGTTATTGGCTCCGACAGTTAAAGGTGGAGTCAGCGATGTTGGAGAAAGATTGTTGACAAGATTGTTTACACTCGTGTAAAAACAAAACAAACACACCCCTCCCTTTCAATGCCATGGGGTGCTCCCTGAGTTGTTCCCCTCCCTACCCACCAACATTGGACATGCATTGCCATGGCTACGATCTTGTTATGTGGTGCGGTCTTCACCACTTTGTTTGAGTTCCCATTTACGGAGCCAGGGGCCGTGTAGAAACACCAGATTATCTATGCGGAACACACACAGAAAGGTCAGCTAGCAGACCATGAGGAGATATTTGGTGAACTTGACAAAATGGTCTTGTTAGCGTACAATCGCTGACTGTACCTTTAAGACACAATGTTCACAACCATATACATTGTAATTCATACCAACTCAGTAGCACTCACAGTTGCATTAAATATTATTGTGCAATTCATAACTTTGGGCCAATTCACTGTGTATTGAGGAGACATATTGATTTCATACAAAAATCTATAACACACACACACACACACACACACGCACACACGCACACACACACACACACACACACACACACACACGCACACATGTGTAACCAATGTTATTGCATGGTAACAATGTCAAGGCAAATTAGCAAATTAGAACAGACCGAAGTAAAATCATCAAATGATATTTAATTACAGTAATTGATCTCATCTCACTTAATAAGTTCTTACATATGTCACCCATATGCAAAGCTAATTATAATTGAAAAATAGTTCAAAAGCTGCAATGTAACTATACATGATTCCAATGAATATATATCACATTTAACTGTATATAAGATGTACACAGTGAATTACAAGATCCTCTCACCAGAATAGTGTAATAATGTATTAATCTAATCAGACAGTGGAACACTGCGCCATTTTAAAGCTCTGCATTGTAATCATCACTCAGACGGCATTACTGAACCAAAGCAAACATATGGATATTATCCTGAGGGAGCTGTGAGGATATTATGCTGAAATGCATGCAGGCAAATGCACACGCAAGCACACGAGCACGTGCGCGCACACACACACACACGCACACACACACGCGCGCATACATAAATGTACTTTCTCCCAAGGTTAAACAAATGCCAAGCGGGTTCTTTTCTGGTAGCAGATAACCAGTCGCTCATAAAGCAAGTCATCCCTTTAGGCCTTCGACCCTCCCCACTACACACCCCCCTACCCCCCCCCCCCCCCCTCCTCCTCTGTGTGCTCATGCATCAGCACGAATCAGACAAAACAAAACTTACCTGCAGTATCAAAGCCTTATAAGAGGGCGCATGGCTGCTGCATTATAGCATGTCGAAGGTCTCGCGCCGTAAGCAAAACTCCAAACAAAAACAAAAAAAATGTCACCGCAACCGCAGGTGTTGACGTTTTAAGATTCACTCCAGAATAGTTTTTGTATAAATGCCTTTGCAGGCATCTTTTAATTTCCGGACTTTTATATAGAGAGTACTCAATGGCATTAATAGGCAGAGAGCCATAACCTCTCTTTCTCGAGGTGGCATGTCTCCTCTAAATAACGTCTCTGGTGTTAGCATGCACAGAGGGGACATAATTGGACTATACTGTTTACAGTGAGTATACTGTACACACCACAGTATGTGGTGGACAACAGAGTCCTGTTGACGGCACACAATGCTAGCTGTCAACAATCACGTCACTATGCTCTTGAAAGTTGGTGCTTGCTGGGAAAGTCATGGCAGACCATAATAATCAAATACTGTATTATTGTTTTATCTGTTGGTTCGGGGGGGTCTGGTTTCTTTTGCATGGATTGCAAGAAAATTGTGAAATTATCTAATATATTTATTTATTTATTTATTTAGTTAGTTAGTTATTTATGTATTTATGTATTTATTTTCTTTTTGTATTTCACATTTCTATGATAAAGCCATTTGTGACCCTTTGCTGCTTCAGTATGAACCACTTGTTTAGGGGGGTCTTGAGTCAAGAAGTTGTATTTCTTTAGTAAAGAATATTTTTCCTTGAATCCTACTGTATGTTTTCACTCCTGCGTCTGGAGGTGGTACTGGTCCCAGGCGCGCAGGCTTGAAGCGAAGCTCTCCCATTTCTGCACTTCAGACACAATCTGTACTGGGCTCTAGCGTTGCCTTTGAAGAGGCTGTAGCACTGGACGGGCTACGGTGTTGAGCACATTAAGCAGGGCAATGGGAAGGCAGGCAGGCAGGCAGACAGGCAGGCAGGAAGGCAGGCAGGCAGGCAGGCAGGCAGCCAGGCAGGCAGGCAGGCAGAGCCAGTGGTGTGTGACTGCTGCTTGCGTTGGTCTTTCTCCTCCCTATCCGCCAAGAAGCAGCTGAAACAAAATAATGCTGAATCAATACAAAGCAATAATATCCACACACTGCAGTGAATATCAGGTTGACAGTGAGAGAGAGCGAGAGAGAGAGAGAGAGATAGAGAGAGAGAGAGAGAGAGAGAGAGTTCACTTGAAGCTAACAGTGAGCATGTTTCCATTCAGGGGAATAATTTTAGCTGAGCCGTGGTGTTTGGTGCTGCTCGAAGGGCAATTAGCTTCATTGTATTAACTCAGCAAACACGGCCATTCTCCCCGCATGATGAATGAGGCTGTTTGTGAGCTCGCTGAAGTGTGTGTTTGTTCCCCAGGGACGTCTTTGTTTCCCCCTTTAATCATTAGTCAACGCTCCACAAAAATATAATTCACAGCGAGGAATGTACGGTGTACAAACTGGAACAGTGTTTTCCACCCTCCAAAGAATATGTCCGTTATTTTATGCCTCGGCCAGGCCAAAAAGCAGAGCTGGAAAACAACATGTTCTGCTATGGCAGTAGGAAAGGGATACATTTTAGGAGGTAATTGCTTTAGATAAAATGGATATTCTTGGCTCTTGTGGTTTGATTTGGGTTAAATGCAGCGAATATCCTCCATTATTCAGCTCTCATTTTAAATTATAAGCATTATCCCTTTACTAGTCTAATGGTAAAATCATCTGAAATTGTTGCCTAGGAGATGTTATTGTGAAAGATAGAGCTGGGGTTATAATAACTATATTTATGCTTTGCAGGAGCAGGCAGTAGCCGCTAGCGGTAATGCACTTGCATAGATTCAAGTGAATATCCAAAACTAATTATCATTTAGCTATTGTTACTGTTTTCTATTATTTTAATTATTTTAATTTTAAGTTGTTCATTAGTGTTCAGGGAAGCCAAGCCAGCCAAGGTCTGCCACTCAGTGAAGCTTTAATGATATTTATTTAAACCATTTCTGGATATTAGCTGTCAGGGCCCAGTTCTCTGAATTAAAAATGAGGTCATGAAAAAGATGGCATCAATAACCTTGAAATAGACTTCTACGCTGCGTTGCTTTTTCTCTCTCTCTCCCTCTTCCTCTCCATCTCGCTCTTTTTCTCCCTCTCTTTCTCTCCCTCTCTCGCTCCCGCCCTCTCTCTCTCTTTCTCTCTCTCTCTCTCTTACTCTTGCTCTCTACCTCCCTCCCTGCTGTCTCTCTTGTCATTTCTATTCCCTCCCGCCCTCTCTCTCTCTCTCTCTCTCTCTCTCTCCTGTTCCCTGCTTTGTGCTTCATGCTGTTTCTTTCATTATACAGGTCAGTGGCTTTTAACAGCTCCTACATATTTAATCTGCCTGCTTTCCTACGTGATCTCTTGTTACAGAAACATCACATCTCCTTATCTCTCTTCATTCCTGCCTGTTACTGATTTCTAATGCCTCACCATGCCATGGCATTCTAATGTAGTTGTACAAGGGGGTTGGTGGTGGTGGGGGGGGGTGTGTGTATATCCATGGCAACAGTGAAGCAATTTAGAATAATTTGCTATTTAAAAACTCAGAGGTTTTGGGCCAGAGCGACGTGAGAGCAGATGAGGGGTTTCCGATTAAATCATTTCATCTTAAAAGTGTTCGATATTTGCCAGCACACACTCCTGCCTGTGAACAATTCCCTGGCTCAGGCTGCAGATATGTATTTATTTTTTAGACAGATGCGTGCCATTTCCAATTTTAGACGACTAGATGTTTTATTGATTCAGCCTTTATTCATTCCTTGTGGTATTAATGTTTCCCGCTTCCCCCAAACCTCCTCCCCAGACATAAAAATATATTTTTTACAGTTCATATATATTAGGAAACCTTGAGCCAGTCTCCATATCAAGGATTACAATGGAAAAAAGGCAGCCTGGATTGGAAACTGGAGAAAAGAGGAGATTGTTTTCTAATTCTGTTTGGTTAGAAGTACATTATATAGCATCAGTCAGCAACCGTCTGCATTCCTCTCACTGTTCTGCAGATACATCAAATATAGCCCACTTCACTGGAGTGTGTCATGTCAAATAATGTGCATCAAACAAAGGTTTCAATCAATACAGTCACTCGGTGTATCGCAGAGGGTAGCAGTGCATTGGTGGTAGAGAACGAAAGAACATAAGGAAGGAAGGAATGAGACAAATAACAAAACAAGCAAAGAACATGAATGAAAACACAGATGTATTGAAGATATGCATATTGTTGCACACTGGCTGTCAGCATTCCTTAAAACGCTAAACAAAGTCTCAACATGGAGAGTGAAGCTGTGGCCAAAGCCTTTGTATATCAGTGACTCCTCCACTGGCAATCTGGTTCTCAGCTACAGTGGGACTACTGCCAGGGACCTGCATGTACTCACTGCTAAAATAGCAGCCGTCTATTTTCACCACTCAACGCTCAATGCTTTCCCCAAGACAATAAGAGCACTTCATTGAGCACTTGATGATCAAAACCACTTTTCTATAGTGATCTAACTAATCACAGTATAGCTTTATGCATAGCATTTAATCAAAGGCTCCAGTATTTCTTCCCCCATTGGCAATCAGAAATCACAAATTACAGCATTGACGTGTGACAGGTAATCGACCAAATGACTATCTATTCAAGTCGACTGAGATTAATATCTAGCTCTGTGTAGCAAATTAAATTAATGGCATTTTCTCTGAGAAGTGAATGAACCATATGGCCACAGGAGAAAATATGTTATCAATGTTATCAACAATTTTGGGCAGAAACAGAATTAACGACGAGAATCATTCTCTGTGAGATCTTTCAATAATATATCACTATTGGCTGACACCTGCTATGGTGAACATTTAACATGAGTTGCTGGAGCTAATGAGAACAAACCCCGGGGGAACAGTAGAGGTCACTTTAAAGCTGGTATTTTAGAGTGAAGACAAAGAACTTAAGTATTTCATACATTCCTGCATTGCCCCCTTGTTTTAAGTGCATGAATGAAGGTCAACTCAAGTGGTTTGGCTTCTAGACAAAAGAGAGGCTTAGACGCTTTTTCTTTTCTTTTTCCATGGCAGAGCAACCAGAAACAATGTGTTTATCCCACTGGAAGCATTCCCCAAGTCTATCGTTCAAGTATTAATCATTGCTTACTTGTTTTAATTAATTATACTGTACACTTCAAACTAAAGCAGTTATTTTAGATACATGTTTTATTTGATCATTTCTATTTTCTTTGTCCCTTACAAGGTAGTATTATTAGTAATCCTTTTTGTTCTCTGAAGTACAGCCTCGGGGTAGGTCCACCCTCTTTATAAGAAGTAAAGTTTCTTTCTCTTTATTTCTTTCTTTCTGTCTTTCTTCATTTCTTTCCTTCTTTTTTTTTTTTTTAAACCCTTGTGATCTTAACAAAACACCAGTAAAAAATAATGTTCGTGGTGGATGGGAGGAATATTGATGAAATGAAGGGGCCTTGAGGCATTTTCCACTGAGTTGGTGACTTTGGCATTTCTTGGATTCCAGCATGCAGCGCGTTCCCGTAACTCAAAACTCAGATGACAGCAGCACATTGCTGGTAAAGTCACCTTGTTTTTGCCAAGTGTAGCCTTTTTTCTTTTAACGCTGCTTAGTACGCATTGCATTATTTCAATGACACAGATATGCTTCGTTTAAACTAGGGAGTGTGATAAACTGCATTGGTATTGATTTTACTAAAAAGTGTCTGTTAGATGTGCATTATAAATTAGAAATATCTTTTTAGGTTAATTAGTTTTACCACATGGTGTAATCACGCCATCTGTTTTGTCTATTCAGCATATTACCTCTCCCGTGAATGTTGTGCGTGCTCAAATGTTTTCAGTGTGTAAAATGGCTGCTTGAACAACTGCAGAGCAATGAATATGTTTGAGGGGAAGTTAAGTATTTATTGGTCTCGTAAAAATGTAACCTCTGCTGCCATGATGAAAATATCTTTCTTAATTCACTTTGGGTGAAACCCACACCCTCTAGTGGCTAAACATATTAACTACATCTGTTGTTTACTCAACTGATCTTAGAGTAGCTCAACCTTTCTCCCCTCTGGAGGAATATATATATATATATATATATATATATATATATATATATATATATTTTGGAGTAGAAGCGCTCTCACGTGTTTCCTATTATTGGAGGGAAACAGAAAAGAAAAATGAGTGACCTGCAGCGAATATCTTTATTTCTTAATTCAGCCAGCCGTGGAAATGTATATAGAAGTTAAAAATGTCGAAATATTCGAAAATAAATAATTGATCTTACTTATGTATTTCCAGTCTGAATACTATACTGTACACATTCAGTGTGTTGTATAATAACAAATACTGTTATAATAATGTCTCACACGTCGTCACTGTAGCACTGTAGCCCTAACCCTCCCAAACTACGCTCCAGTGATTTCACCAGCTTGGCTCTTCCATTATGTGGCCATACCACAGCCAGCCCCCCCCCCCGCTGCACATACAGTATTGACATTCCATAAAGTTGACCCAGGGGTGATGCAGCCGTTACTTTCTCACACACCATTCTGATCATATGACCATGTTTCCACAGTGCTGTTTTTCTCACTAACAGTACAGAAGTATGTCTGGATAGTGATTACATATGTATGTGATGTTTCACAAAAGCTGTACTGTACTGAGGCTATATTGAATGTCCTTTTGCGGACAATGTCAAATAATGTACTACTATTTATTCGATTTATCGTTTTTAGCTTGTTAGCATGTGGCTGAAATCAGTGGCGCAGGAGATGTTTTTAAAGTGGGGGGGACGAAAGTATGACGAAAAATGTCTCAAATTTTAAGCCTGTACAGCTATGCTTTAAGTTATTAAAACAAAAAAAAAATAAATTAAATATCTGTCACACCCTGGAATTGAACCCTGCTCCCCCACGTGAAAAGCAAACACATTACAAGTTCATCACCTGGAAGTTACTATAAATAGCCCATCGGATCTATTAAAGTATTTGAGAGTAATATTTACGTAATTTACTGTTGTAGCGAAATTGTCTTGACATCGTTATGGTTATGACAGACTAGACTACTAAACTGGTCAGCATCCCAACATGATCACTGGTCAACAATACATGCCATTACATATCTCCCTATTAAAAAATAAGCAAACCGCTCTGAAATATTCCTCGTCAAAGAACGGTCAATGTACAAACCTATGTTATGCGCTGGGGAATTGTCAAGCTTTTAGGGGAATTGCCGAAATGGTGCATGTTTTAGACTACACATGGTTTTACAAGCCTAAGAGGGAGGTGTCGTATGTTTTCGCTTTTCTGAAGCCAAAAGAGAAAGAGGAGATACCAACATACACACAAGAACAGGACATCAAAGGTATGGTATCTGATGATCCAAGACGAAAACTTACT
>JAOEGT010000007.1:837581-851348 GCA_025447795.1 Speoplatyrhinus poulsoni | reverse complement strand
TCACACACTACAAGATGTTTCACCCGACCAAGTCAAACTGGAGCTTGGAGATTGTTTCACGAGCATATATAGGCATAGCTCACAAAGATGTAATATAGACATATCCCTCCGTAGTAGCGTTCGCACCTCGTTAACATGGAGCTGGTCGGCTACATTTCAATCACAATATTTCCCACCACTGATGTGGTAGAATTGTTTAAAGTAATATGAAGCAAATATGAAGCGTTATCGACAAGGGATACGTGTTTCGAGACTTGAGCTATTTCAGTATCTTTGCAGTTTCTTCTTGCAGTTTCTTCAAGCAGTTTCTTCAAGCAGTGTGATTACAAGCAAATGATTACAAAGGATTTTACTCCTCTTTCTACACAAATCTCTATCTGCTCGCTTTGTCTGTTGTTGATGTTTAGAAATATTTTGGTAGCACAACTCCAATCAGGTGTGGGTATGCATTTACATTACCAAGTTTGCCAAAACCATTACAAAAGTCTCAGCTTCTTCTGTCAATTAGCACTGTGGCACATAAACTCTTTGCTGAATGCCTGATACATACAACCCTGTAAGATGATAAGTAAGTGATACTGTCATTTTCCATTGGCTGTTAGCATTGTCATTCACAAGTATGTATATTAATATCCAGTGAAACGCTAGTGCACTGCTTTATTTACGAATATTAAATTAAACATTTATTTTAAGTAGTAACGGTAGCTTAAAGTCCTGTTACGTTTTCCCCAAAAATCCTAATTGCTAGTTTAATGTCCGACTTGGTCATTGACTTACGTAGTTGGTCGTCGTGGATGTCAATCAAAACACCTCGCTTGTCAAGTAGACGGGTACTGACGCAGTTAGCCAGCGCTGTGTCCCTGACTTTACGTATGTAAAGGCTTGCTCTGCGAGACTAACTTAACTAGTTAATAAGATAAGGGACATAGCATGACCTAAAATCAAAGGGAAACTTTGGAAATGAAAAATATGCAATTCATCAAATGGCCACACGAGGCTGGATGCAAAAGGGAGTAAATCCCCATAGACTCCAATGCTAAAATGTTTCACTTCACAGCGAAAATGAACACGTTTACAGCGTGGTAAAAATATAGCACGACTCCCCATCTATTATATTATAACTCAACATTGATATATTAGCCATACATTTGGAGTGAGGTACTGCAAAGATGGCGACAGCCAGCGCAAGCACAGCTCTGTCTTCAGACCCTTTTTTGAGAAAAGCTACGGGTGACGTCACACATTGTTTGTCCCATTATATACACACAGTCTATGCCTAAAACCAACGGGCTCCCATAGTATTTCAAATGTGATAAAAGGTGCATGTGGTACAAGTCATGCATAACGCATCCTTGTTTATTAGCATATGCTAGTCACACATGCAACTAAATGGGTGAGTGGGATAATTATCCACCAAGCGAGGAAAAACCTCACTGTTGACACAAAGTCGTAACTGCAAATAGGACGCAATCTGGCTGGCATGTCATTTTTCTTAGGCTGCCTGTCCATCGTACCATCTGCCTCTTCCCTGAACCGCTCTCCTTCCTAGCAACCAATTTAGCGTGTCCATATTCATATCCCCATGGCAAATGCAGAGTCATTGAGCTGTAATTTATGAACCATTTTACATTAGCAAATTGCTCGAGGCCAATTTCAGACAGGCCGGCTGTAGGCTGTGGAATGGGCGTAAGTGCTTTTACAGTGAATGTGACAGATGTATGTCTGGATAAATAAGTCAACAACCTTGGTAGATAAATGTCTACACTACTGACGCACGCATGCACGCGCACACACACACACACAACGTTTCAATGCCACATTTTTGTAGAGTATCTATTACTGCTCATAGTAGATTTGGCCTGTTTATTGAATATAAACATAAAAAGTCTTGTAAGTGTACTATTATCAAAAACATTTCAATAGTTGCTTTTCTTTTGCCATTCCCATTTCAATGATAATACCAACAGATAATGGCAATTTGGGTATTGCCGATACAGAGTACCGATCCGATTCCAGTGTTAAATTTAAGTTTTCAATTAAGTTGCAAAGTAAATTACAGCCAATCTCTATTTTAGGACATGGATGCATGTTAGAAACCTGCTGCTGATAGTGTGGCCTGGGTAGGTTAGACAGGGCTGATGCTTGACAGTGGACCTACGTGTGGGAATTCATTTAATTCCACCGCGACCGCGCAGGGATTGAGCTACTCACGGTTAGCATGGACTTGGCCTCCTCTACTTGGTCCATCTCCAAAAACTGAAGGAAGAGGTCCATGGCTGGCCTGTAGCAGGCAAAGTGGTTGGCTAGCCGCTCCGCCATAGCGCTCACTGCAAATACACATGCGTACGGTTAGCATTAGCCACTATGGTTAGCATTAGCATAAATGTAGGTGACGCGTGTACATTTGTCCAGGGCCCCGTCTTCGCCGTCCTCCATCAGCTTCCTGAAGACGAAGGACATGCTTTGCCCGGTGTGCTCGGGGTCGGTGTACACCGCCTCCAGCACCTCCACAGCAGCCTGCACGTCGCCCCTAGTGGTGTGGAGGGAGAGTTGACGGGGGCGGGTGGGCAAAAGAAATGTGAAAGGACGCGTTAGCTCAGAAGAGCGGAAAACAGCCACATCCATCCAATGTAGCTAGCTTTAACTTTAGCTGTAGCTAGCTTTAACTAGCTTTACATGTTGCCGATACGTGTCAATGGATCCCTGACTTGAATCTGCGTGGAGAAAATATTTTATTTCACAGTCTGATACCAGTCTGAACCACCTCTACGCAAATATATTTGTCACCCATTTCAAAACAAAAACATTAAAGTAGGTCAATGAAGTCAAGTCACAATCAATTTTGTCCAAAGACAACAATGACATCAGCGTATAATCATATGGTTTCCACAGGCGCTTAAACATACTGATTTGATGAGATAAAAAGGTATGTAGGTTAATTGTTACATTATAAATGTAATAGCACAGCCTTTATGACATCATGAATTTATATTGAGGGGTTCCAGACGGATAGTGGCAACATTAATTTTGAGCTTGCAAGATCGGGATAGTCTCACGAGGCTAGGAACCGGGTTGTATAACTTCATAAAAGAGACAATAACGTACACTGAAAGTGCACAGGGCCATTTTATTTCCCCTCTGTAGCACCAGACCAAGCTGGTCTAACTCGATCTAGATGTGTGCATGACGGCACATGCTAGGCTAGCACAACAAAGAACAGTGCTCTGTACAAACGGACGCGCACGAAACTCACAGCGAGTCAATGTGGCAACCTCGACTGCGTTAATAACATTTCACACGCGCCTCGGCCACAAGTTGCTATGAATATTTAATCCACGGGCTGTGTGTGTGTGTGCTTTTATACTTGCACAAGCTCTGGAGTGTGTGTGTGTGTGTATGTGTCCGTTTCTTAACCAATCAGCTCCACCCAGGTTACCGTGCGTGCGTGCGTGTGCGCACGTGTGCGTGCACGAGATGTGTTTGTGTGCGTGTGTGCAAATTGTGCGGGTGCGCGCAAGTTGTGTGTGTGTGTGGAGCGCGTGTGCATGTCTGAGTTTGTCGAGTCCTTTTGTTGGTGTGTGCATGCGCAAGTTGTGTGTATGCATGAGTTTTGCGCTTGTGTGTGTGTGCACGAGTTGTGCTGGCGCGTTAGGAAGTTGCATGTGCACGCACGCGCTAATGCAGGAAGTAGCGTGCTGAAGGGTCGATGCGTGATGATGCCCTTCACATTGTGCGCTGCTTGCACGCCGAACGGACCGGAGCGCGGGTCAGACAAGGTGTAGATTTATGGTTGTGCCTTTTCTGCATTAAGGAGAATGCATCAATAGCTGAATTAAACCCGTGTCTGCCATTTGCACTGGACAGCCAAACACTATTCCTACACCACATTCACTTCACTTGAGCTATAGTACGGCTCAAGTGAAGTGAAGGCGGCGTTACAACATTTCAGTTCTGCAGCACTCAGTGAGACACACTTAGGCTAAACGTTTCCAACAAACACAGTTTAGTATAGAGGAAATCGCAATGGGAAATAATCGGACTATTTTACAGCGGAGCTACTGTAGCCGTTTCAAACACCAACAGAAGATAATGAGAAGTCTGATTGCCAACTGCAGGTCGGCCCGTTCAATGTGCGGAACAGTTGCGAGAATCACCGCTTGGAAATTAACAAAAGGAACGAAAAACACTACGACTAATGATAATGGCTAAGGACTGTGGTAATACAGGTCCTTTCCAAAGTACATTACTCCACAGCTGTTACAGCAAGCAATGCATGGTGCCCAGTTAACTCCTATTATAAAAGTAATTGGTGTGTAGTGGTAGAGCTAGGTCACCTACAACAGGTAAGCACTTGGAGTACTTTGAAACGAGCTATACAAGCATAGTGATCATTATTGTTATAAAGACAGATAAAGAAATGCACATTTAGAAACTTTCCTGTAATGGACGTGCATTATAGTAGCCTGAATCCGCTCCCGCCTATTGCTCACAGTTGAACTTTCGCTGAGATTATAGTGTGGAAATCCTGTTCACATTAGCTTTTTCACAGCCACCCTGCTGGCGGACAAATCAGGGTGGCTACGAGTGACAATGTTGAAGTCATGCGTGTTTCGAAATAGCGGTGGAGGCAGATAAAGCAATACAAAGAGTTGCCAACTGGTTAAAGGCTGTCCAATAGTTTCAAAATCATCCAGAGATCTACGCCCAGTAGGAGGCAACGACAGAACACTTCCCAATGGAGCGTGTCCAGTCAGTATTGGGTGTAACTTACAGCAGGCTAGATTGTATGATCTCTCTTTGCATATATGAATTGGTGCCGTACTTGAAAAGGTGTCTGCCCTCTTGGAGCAGAAACCTTCGGCTTGCCAGACAGTGCAGTTACTGCTATGTTGCAACACCGTCTATGCTACTTCAGAGACTCGGGGTTACAGAGTAGCCCATCAGCTTTGACAAACTAACAGTAGCTAAATATTTTTGTAAGATAATACAAGTTGTCAAATTCACCAAATATATCCTCGCATTCCGCTAGTTTGTGATGGAAAAGCTATCAGGTACTTCTTCACAGCTCTGACATTGTAAACTGGAGCACAAACAAAGTGGTGCATGCCCTCACACAACAATGCTTCTGAGGCAGTTTGCTTTGATTTTAATCAGTTGGCAATAGTTCTGGAGAATGACTAACTAAAGTCCTTATAGGCCAGTCCCGCCACTTGGCAGCCATCTTTGAAATGCTCCGGGCAGTTATTCAATGAAGACTCTATTGACATGAGTGCCATAACTGCAGTTTCAATACTCACCGGGTCATTAAAACTGCATGTATACAAACACAAGTCAAATGGTTTTGTGACTTTCCCCACAAAATAAGGTTTAAAAAGACATTTTCCCCACAGGTTAAGCTTCTACTACGCATGCCCAACAGTTGGCTTGCATCATCAGTGCAACCGCACGATTGGTTAAATAGGTTCATGCTTGGCAGTTACAAAGCAGATGATTGGCTATTTTCCTCCAACCACGAAATTTGCCGTTTGAGAATTATACCATAGCTATAGTCAGAATTATGCATGTGGCATATCTCCTCTACAGTGCATCTGGAAAGTATTGGTTAGTGCATCTGGAAAGTATTAGCGCTTCACTTTCTCACATTTTGTTATGTTACAGCCTTATTCCTAAATTAAAATAATGTTTTCCCTCAAAATTCAACACACAATACCTCATAATAAAGTGAAAAAAGCTTGTTTGAAATGTTTGCAAATGTATATATAAAAAAAAAAACACCCCCTAAAAACTGCTCCCGGTGGTTGGTCGCACCTTGCATGCCAGCAATAACCATCGGTGTGTGAATGGGTGTATGAATGGGTGAACGTGAGGCAGAATACTGTAAAGCACTTTGGATAAATGCGCAATATAAATGCAGTCCATTTACTACTCTTTGCTTCACAATGCATTTCATTGTGTTAGACAGCGCTGCAGAGGGATGTTGTTTTGATTTCAGCTCAAAGTTAGCAAGCGTTCTCGAGTACGACTAACCTTGCCTTTAAACGCTAGCTGCCCGTGACGGGCAGGTGTCAAAGCGATACTGACCTTTTGCTAAAAACCCATCAACTGTGGTGTCCTTTACCTCGTAGATTACCCCCAAATTGTAACCCCTTTCTAAACGCTGACGTACACACGCTAGTCTGACTTGCCTCTTTATGTGTGCCAAGGCGGTGTTGTTAGTGAACACCATGCTGGACAGATTGAGGGACGCGCCCAGGTCCATTATCATCGACTCCACTTCCTGGATGCCTGCCACGTCGCCGTGGTTACCCAAGGCCTGGACCAATCGGGTGACCGACATCTGTGAGGGCACGTGGTCAGTCTCCAGCATGGACTTAAAAACTGCCAGCCCATCTGAGGAGGATAGGGGGGGGGTTTAGCATGGAGTGCACGTGTATGTGTGTGTGTGTGTGTGTAGCGTGTGTGCATATGTGCAGCGTTTGTGTGTAGCGTTTGTGCATGTGTGTAGCGTGTGTGTGCAGGGTTTGTGTGTAGCGTGTGTGCATGTGTGTAGCATGAGTGTGTGCGCGCAGTGTTTGTGTAGCGCGGAGAGTGTGTGCGAGGGAGTGCGTTTGGGTTTCCTACCTTTGACCTGACCTCTCTTGCTGAGTGTGATGATGAGCAGGTTGGAGGCGATGTCACTCAGCTGGAAGCCTGGAACACGAGACTCAGCACTGTGTGTGTGTGTGTGGGGAGGGGTAGAGAGGGAGGCAGAGAGAGATAGAAGGGAAAAGAGAAATAGGGTGAGGGAGGTTGAGAGAGATGGAGGGTTGGGAGAGGGAGAGAGATTCTGGGGTCAGGTTTACATTTACACTTTGCACCAATTCACCCTGAACGCTGACAGTCATAAATTCTTTTCATCTGACACATTCTCAAGTGATCTCTAGGCTTTCCACACTGATTCTCACTGCAAAGTTAAACTGAGGCTCGCGAGATCGGGATGCAACGCTACAGGAGAGAAGGCCTCGCCGGGCATCTATCAAGGAAGGTGGTAACCATGGTTCACACTGTGTTAATATTAACCCACCAGCAGCAGACGGTTGCTGTGGATTAATATCAAGCTGCAGAACACTATTCAATGCCTCCTGATGACACCCTGGAGAGAGGAAAGCGATGGATACAAACAGAACAAACCTGGTGGACAATGCATATCGGAACTATAATTTGGTCCCAGAAATACATGTAGATCCCAAATTACCCAATTGTAATTCCCAGAAATGCATTTAAAATATTGATAAATTTTACAGATGCAGTGCAGATTAAAAATAAATGAGTTTGGGAAGGTTCCTAGTCAAGCACATGAAAGTGTTACTGTTACTTATTTCTACAATTCAAAAGACATTCCATTAATTTGTTGATAGTTCATATGATCATTCATTTTAGGGTATTATGAACAACATGCATGTAATTCTAATATAATAACAGATGCTGCAATCTTCAATTAAAAAATAAACGTGCAATCCTTGTCACTGACATGAAGTGGAGCTGCATGCTTGTGTTTTCAAATAGTTTGGGGTCAACTGGCAGGTACGTTTAAATATAAGGGGATTTACTGTAGGAGACACTTAAACCACCTAAGCAGGTAGGAGCTAGGCTTTCTCAAGGATGCTTACAGGTCGGCTGCCGGGCATGCTGGGAAATTGAACGACCTTTCAGCCCGCCAGGGATTGAAGAATGCTACCAATGTGAGGCGACATGAGAACATGTCCCCCCCCACACACACACACAAAAAAATCATCAATCTGCGGTTCTTTTCAGCCCTCTCCTTTTCCCATTTCTTCGTCGCTTAAACCTCAATCAAGTGCTCCTTTTTTATCATTATAGCCCTGCAAGAAGATTAATCTGCCCGCTCAATTGAGCATCAAGCTGCCGATCCTTATCGCAGCAGCGAATCAGGGGCCAAGTGGTAGCCAGTAGCCACAGTAACGCGGTTGCCATGGAGATTGTTGCGGTGGCAGGGTGGGCCGGTAAATATGTATGTGTGTGTGTGTGTGTGTGCCAGAATATTTTATTCGTTCTCACCCCCCCCTGTGCTTTAGCCAATGGATCGTCCTCATCACCACGACTTCCAATCTCATAATCTTGCTGTAAGCACCTTGCCTCTCAACTCTGTACAGATTACCCCCCCCCCCCCCCAATCACCAACACACCACCCTCCACACAGAATGAATACCCATCAAGACTCCATTGGCCAAGTATGTGATTAACTCTTCCCTTCCATCAGCCATTATTCAGCTCTCTCTCTTTCTAGTGCAACTCTAAGACACGCTACACGTTCAGCTCTCGCCTCAAGGGAGCAGGTAAGACTAGGGCTGCTCGATATTCTGGTAAGTATCGACCTCGCGATTATTGAACACGATTAATAAATATTATGCAGATTCTCTCCATCGTCCATCTTACATCGTGCTGATTTTTAAATGTACATGATTAACTCCAAAGCAGACAGGTTGGGAATATTGCTGCTATAACTATTATTCATTAAATTTAATCCATGTTCGTTTGATTCGTTTACTGGTATAGCTCCGCTCCTTCGCCACTCTGTTGAATGCATCGAAGAAACCACGCCACTCCACTATGTAGTGTTAACAAATGAGCGATGCTAAACGTAATGTGCTAAAATACGCGTTTTTTTTTCCTCGATTATATTGTTTCTGGTGATCGTTAGGAGCCAGAATCAAAAGCATATTTTGAATAATTGCACAGCCCTACTAGATAAGACTAAGCTCCTCTTCTCGCAGGGGAACAATAAACCAATCTGTGGAGAAAGAAGAGATGAGTTATCACTTGTAATACCTGCAGCTCAATGAGACGCAGATGTAAAAATAATACAATTTGACAAGACATTAAGTGAGCCAGGCCGGACGAGAGGTTTTCACCAACCGCCTCCGAACATCACCTACGCAATTCTACTCTTCTTCCACTTTGTCCCTAGTGTTCTTATCAATACGCAAATAAAGTAACGCACTGTATAAACCCAAATCGGGGAATAAAGAATGCAAATGGACAGGGTGACAGGAGAGAGAGAGAGAGAGAGAGACGAGAAGGAGATAAAAGGGGAGATTAGAAAAGACAAAGCGGAGGAGATCAGAGCTGTACTAAGCTCAGATCTCTAATACATCTGACTGCATGTCCATTTGTCCGCATGCTAAAGCCCTGATATGCCACCAGCAACAGCAAAACAATATCACATGATACTTCAGTAATCAGCAGAGGCTGAGATCTTGATGTTTGTTTTTTTTTTTTTGCAAGGTCACTGGCTTCTCAGAAAACCCTAAATGAATGTGTGTGTGTGTGTGTGTATGAGAGAGAATTTCCAGGGCTTAGAAAAGAACCGCTGTTTGTATCCAGGAGAAGCTGGCCTTGGTGTGTAACTCCAGTATCTGCAATGGCCTGAACTGCAAGTGTAGATACTGGGAGTTCTGAAGGGGTCTAGGGTCTCAAGTCTTCATGGGATAAATACCTTTTTACTTTACCACGTTGCGCATTTATCATTCTGGACGTGAAGGGTAATATGCACAATCCCATCAAGGGGACCCAATCCACAGCAGGAACCCAACTGAGGGCACAATACAGCTTCCAGCTCTCGACAAAACATGTCCAGTGTTCTTGTAAAACATTACGTAGTTGCTTTTGAGACGGGAGCAGCGAGATAAACAGGTCGCTGTAGAAGCAGACACAGCAAACTCTTGCAGCGGAATGATGAGAGAGATTAGGTCACATGCGCACACGTCTCTGGTGAACACATCAGAGACAAACTAGGCCCATTGTTTATAGCAGCAATATTTTACAACGTCCTCGTTTCAGATTTAACCCTGTAGGCTACAAATACAATAAATGTCTCTACTGAAAGTGTGCCATGCTAACGTAAGATACCATATTCTGCTTCGGAGAACGTAGTTGAAATTCGTACACAGCGTAAGCTAATAGCAGGGTAGGGGGCGTTCGGGAAAACTGAGGGAGGCACAGTTCAATAATGCTTATAGGCTATAGGCTAAAGCAGAACTCCTAAAACACATCAGTCAGGCAGTTTTTTTTCCATAGACAACACTAAATTGCTGTAATGTTATTACAGAGAGTAAAGTACTGAAAAAATGTACCAGTACCGAACTGGCACTGGCACCGATTCAAATGTGAACGGTACCCAACCCTAACATGATCACTGGTCAACAACACACGCCAAAAAAAAAAAAACACACGCCATTATATCTCCATGCTCAGATCGGTGTATCTCACATGTCTCTGATCGCCATGGCGTCTTCCATCGATCCCTCAGCCAACAGTGTGCGGATAACGTGGTCGTAGGAGGCGGGGCCCAAGGCCACTCCATTTTTATCAGTGTCCATCACAATCCCATAGGCCTCTGCAGGAGGAGGAACAGATATCGTTCAGATCATTATAATCTAATTTGACAACATTGACAATGCTGCTTTAAAAAGGTACAGTCAGCTATTGCAAGCTAATTGGAGGCTAATACGTAAATTCACAACATATCTCCTTGCATATCGCTAGTTTACCGTTCTGTGTGTGTTGAAAAATTTATATGATACTTCTACACAGCCCTGGCTCCATAAATAGGAACATATACAAAGTAGGTATAGGTCTAAGGTAGAGTCAGCTTGTAAGCCAATATCACTCTGAAAATCACCAAATATCTCCTCGCATTTCAAAAGATTACTCTGTGCGTGCTGAAAACAAATACCGTATATCGGTACTTCTACAGTGCACAGCCCTGGCTCCGTAAACAGTAAACATAAACCAAGTGGCAAACAGCGCTCACAGCAACCAATAAATGCCACTTGGCTTCACAATGCGTTTCAATGTGTAGGGGGCAGTTTGCTCTCAAATTAAAAAAAAGTCCCTCAAAGTTAGCAAGCGTTCTCCAGAATGACTAGCCATGCCTTTAATAAATTTAAAAATTACCCAAGACATTGAAACGTGCCGTGACGGAGGCTACGGTTACCTAGGATACCGTGCAGCTCACCTTGGGCTTTGCCCCTCTTGCACAGCGCCAACAGACGGATCTGGTAGTCTTTACCATTCACCGCCAGAGGGGCTTGTGGGCTTGTTGACTTGGCAACACTTTCGGCGGCGGCGGCAGCTCGGTCGTACCAGGTCTGTTGGGCGAGCAGGAAGAAGACAGTACGTGATGTGTGACACCTGCGCTCCACCGCTGCTGGGTCGCTATGGCAACGCACACCGACCATTCTGTCAGTGTCACGCGCCGAGTGTGCATGTGTGTTACGTGCGCGAGAGTGTGACCCCTGCATTCACGCCGAGTGTTCGGAGTTCGGCGACTATCAATCCCAGGTGGCCATAGTGTAATAATAGCTTATACACGACAAAATCAAAGTATTTATACAAACAAAATGTTTATTTCTTTTTGAGGGAATGCGTTTGATTTGACTAACCTTACTGCAGACCTCACGCGAGTTCTGGTCGTCACTGGCGTTAAGACACGCCCACCCCGGTTTGGACGGTTTGGACGCTAGAGAGGGCTTGGCGACCGCTCGTCAGCGACTGAGCGATTTGCGGGTTGAACACGTCGGCGGTGTGAATGTGTATGTGTGAGAATGTGTGCGCGCGTGTGCGCACGAGTGCGAGTATGTGTGCGTGTGCGAGCATTTGTGTGATAGTGAGCGAAAGGGAATACGTGCATGTGAGAGCGTGTCTCAGCGTGTTATATGCGTGTGAGTGTGTGCATGCGAGCGAGCGTGTGATAATGTGTGCGAGTGTGTGCGTGCCAGGGTAACAATGGTAGAGCTGCAGCCAAGGCCACACTATTGCTCAGTCACCCATGTGGGCATGAGGAAAAGGGTTAAACTGTACTGGCTGGGGGCAAATTTAACACTGGCACCAAAGTGGCAGAGACAGAAAGTGTGTGTGTGTGCTATATGCGTGAATAGGCACGCTTATTGTGTGTGTGTGTGTCATTTTACCCCAGGCAGGTCGAAGGGCACTGGCTGGCCATTATTCTTCAGGATGTCGGCCACCATTCGCAGCGTCCTCTCGCGGGGAATAACGTTCTCCTCCTGCATTTTTGTCCACACAGTTTCGGCCTTCTGCCAGTTGTCAGTGTCCTCTGTGATAAGACAAATGTGCACGCTTCACAACAGCAACATTATGTAATGATGATGCCACGTCACATGCCAATTACAGCCGGCCTTCAAGGTAACGTCAGCTATTGCAAGCTAAATGCTAAGCTAACACACTTTTTGTCAAATTCACGAAATATCTCCTCACATTTCTTTAGCTTTCCGTTCTCTGTGCGTGTTGAAAAAAGAATCTGGTACTTCTGCACAGCCCTGGCTCCGTAAATAGGAACATAAACAATATGGCAAAACACCGCTCGTATCAACAAAGCCGTAGCACTACTCTTTGCTTCACAATGCATTTTGACATGTGAGGTGCTGCCGTGGACGACCGCGGCTCGATATAGTTTTGATTTGAGCTGGAAGTAAGCAAGAATGACTGACCCTGCCTATAATACCAAGCCACATGTTCCCCGATTGATTTAAACGCGAACACACGTGAGGTTGTAGTTCCTCGTCATAAAACATGTAGGCCACTGTTTAAAGGCCTTTGCTTATACTGAGGCACTCCATGCTAATCTAATCTGCTCAAACCTCTGACCCCTCGACCACGAGGTTGTGGGGTCAGGTGGAGGGGAGGGCCCCCCCCCCCACAGGAGAACAGGACTCACTGCAGATGCGTAGGATGTAGCTGTACATCTCGTCACGGTCACACTCAAACAGCTTGGCAGTCGCGTCCACCATGTGCTCCAGAGGTTCCAGCTGCACGCACAGAGAGAAGGTTGGCCACAGAGAAATTATTCATTATGTATTGCTTAGTTCACCTTAGGGCAATTTACCCCTGCTTTTAACATGTAATATACTTTTCTTAATACAAAGTTTATTTTTGGGCATTTTAACAAAGTAACAATTTGGCCAACGGCCAATACAGATGTTGGTGAAATTCTACCACACGGCCAACATGTCTCTCTTTTTTATTTGAAAACACCACGACTGCGCGTGACACTCACCCTCTGGTGCCATGCTAGTGTTAAGGGTGGTATCATAGCATCAGCTTTTAGACCTTCTACAATTTAGCCAACAACAACAATACAACATTGGCCACTGCCATCGAGGAAGCACATCTTATTTGTGTCCGGCGTACAGCCGATATATCGGATGCACCACATTTACTTCACTGCATTTAAACATCTCCCCCATTCGATGTTTCTGAATCCTTTGCATTATTAAAATGTCATTATGTATGTGCTCTCTTCTGTAAAGTAGCTTTGAGTACTAATAAAAGCGCTATACAAGTTAATTGTATTATTATTTATCCCTAGTTCCGTATGTGTGCGTGCGTGCGTGCCCGTTACCTGGCTATTTGCAATGCATTTCTCTGCATACCACTGCAGACGTCCAGGCCTGGCCCTAAGTCCAGGGGTCTATGAAAGACATTATTATTAATATTATTTGTAATGTAGACATATACACACACATTTCAGATGTAGACATGTATTATATAGTCATAGAAACACCTTACATATGTAGACATGTATTATATAGTCACAGAAACACCTTTGTAGACATGTATTATATAGTCACAGAAACACCTTAACAGATGTAGACATGTATTATATAGTCACAGAAACACCTTACAGATGTAGACATGTATTATGTAGTCACAGAAACACCTTACAGATGTAGACATGTATTATGTAGT
>JAOEGT010000007.1:750065-762747 GCA_025447795.1 Speoplatyrhinus poulsoni | reverse complement strand
GTTGTGTGTGTGTGTGTGTGTGTGTGTTGTTGTTGGTGTGTGTGTGTGTGTGTGTGTGTGTCTGTGCATGTGGCGTGTGTGTGTGTGTGTGTGTGTGAAAGAGTGTGCATATGAAGCTGTTTTGTGTTTCTGCTGACGAAGGCCACGTCTTAGATTCGATTAGATGAGAGAAATACTGCATGAATGGAACACATGTAATGTTGTTAATTGTGTTTTTGTATGTCATGTGCTTAAAATACATATTGACTGTTGTTTTACTGTATCTTAAGCTTTGCTCACTCATACTGGAAGTGTTTTTCAAACAAGCGGCCAATGTTGTGTGCTGTTTGAAGGGCTGGGGACGATACATGCAGATAAAAGATGACAGAGGAGAAGCCAAGAGGGGTACCCTCATAACACAACACAAAGGGGAGGGGACACCCCGATATATGTCTGTCCATTTGAAGACGGAGAAGCTTTTGGAGCACTCGGAATCCTGCCCGTTACTGTGTGGCAGTAGAAAGCGTGTGTGTGTGTGTGTGTGTGTGTGTGCGTGTGCTTGCGTGTGTGTGTGTGTGTGTGTGTGTGTGTGTGCGTGCGCATGCGTGTATGCCAGCTTGGTCTCACGGGCACAATGGATAAGAGGAGATAGGCCGCCGACCAACATATCTCGCCATCCGTTCCCCTATACAAGGCCTCCGCTCAGATGTCTCCATTTACTGGAGCGATGTACACATTGTTTTCTAGCAAACAATCCCAGAAGTGCATCTCTCTCTCTCTCTCTCGCTAAAGCATTTACTGAAATATATAAGATGTTTCCAGTTCTGTTTAAAATTAGGTGTGAATATAATATTTTACTTGATTTAATTTATGACTTGGCCTTTTTTGTTTTTACATTTTCACTAACAGTGTGTGTGTGTGTGTGTGTGTGTGTGTGTGTGTGTGTGTGTGTGTTTCCTTCCCACACATTCTTGTAATTAGTTCATATTTTACAAGAACAAAATAAGCAGATGTATTACCTATCTAATTGAAGCACGTCACACAATATGTATAATTATTTTTTTATTTAATTAATTAATATAAAGTTTTACATACATACATTACATACATTAAATGTCTACTTTTTTATAAGTAAAGTTGACTACAGAATAGTTGTGTATTCTCACAACGGCGTTGTCTATTTGTTATTTGACATGCTTAATACACAATAGAATATAATTGAATGCAATTAGCCTGCTGGATTAGAAATAGGTTAAACATTTTCGAATTCTCTCTTGAGACGAAAGACAGCAGGACGTCCGTCCACAAGGACAGCATCGTACAGCCACTTGAGAAGCATTTACACAAAACACCTCTCTAGAGTCAGGCAGCTGATGGGTATTCTTGCACCACAGCCTGCAATCGACGATGACGTGGTGATACCTTGCTTTCCTGTTGAGGGAAGATTTAAAAAAAGTAGAAAAACAAACACGGTGCCTGCGCGGTGACGGGGTTTGGTATAGAAAGAAATACACATCCTCTTTTAGGAAGGAAGCGGATTTGTAGAGAAAGCAAACATATACTGCGGCTCTCTCTAACCCCGCCGTGAACCGTCGACCTCGTCGACACCCCGGTCGTCCAAACTTCCGACTACTTCTCATTACCTCTGCGTGACATTTAACCTATATATATATACATACCGGCCAGGGGCTCTGGCGTCGCGCACGCACCTCATTGTGTGAGACATTCTGGAAAGGGAGGGAGGGCACAGGCATACATAGCCCACTCGATGTAGGCCTACAGGATAATTGTGGCAGCCAGCATTCCGATCTGTGCGCATGTTAAAGATCTAGGTTAAGAGTTTAAAATGAGGACCAATCTCTAGCGGGGCGACACGGCCACAGGAGACTGGAGACAGATTCACAACTACACCTGCCACTTATAAATGTTTGATATGCAACTCTGAATAATAGAGCCACTACCAGGCGCGAACAGTGACACATAAACATCGCCGCGACGCTCCAACATCTGCTAATAATCTGACGGTGAATAATTTATGAACTTCTGAGACGTTATAGAATAAATATCTGCAGCAATAAAGCAGATATGTTGGGAAATATATCTCATGTGTCTCACGTGGTACGGACGACAGTCAGAAGGCTCGAGTGTATAGCCCTAATATGAGGTCCGTGAGTAAAAGCACTACAAGCGGTCTCAATAGCAGGACGCGGGCCATATGCGTCGCTCCCACCTCGATACAAACTTTGAAACGATTATAAATGCATGACTGAGTTATAAAACAGCAATTTGAGTATTATGCTAATATGCTTATAAAATTGGCTAAATTTACGGTGCAAGTAATACAGGCCAATTGTAGCCTATTTAAATGCAGTTGTCTACATATTTTATTTTCACTTAAAACTGTTTTTACATCATTTCGATTTTTTCGTTTGGCCCTCGTGCATTAGTAGCAGTCAGTGAAACCTCTGGATGCCGAACAAAATATAATTCTTCCATATTCTAATTCCATCATCAGTCAATTTCCAATAATAATTTGTACACATGTATATAAGAAAAAATTTAATAATAAAGGGAGAAGCTACAAGATATCTAAGTATCATGCACGTTTTAGTTCTGTAACAAAACCATCTTAATTAAGCACACCGTTATCATTATATATTCTTACAATGTATACTGTATATCCAATTATTATAACCATATAACATATAACATACACTCATCTATGCCATCATCTTTGTTTAAATGTGTTTAACGAAACTATTTTAATATGTTTATGCGTGGACTGCTTATTACTCATAAAAGGCTAAAGTCAAAATGTTCCTGCATTCTCCTATTACATAATATTATCCCACACTCATTCGTAATAGAACACTATTTCATATGCTACTGAGGGATTTCAATTTGCGTTTGGTCTCATGTTATCCTTGGTTGCAGCCACACTAACGGCATGGATCAAAATGCGGAACCTGTTGAACCTCTCCTCTTGTAATTTCCTATATACTCTCCTCTCCTCACATCTCCTCACATCTCCTCTCCTCTCCTCTCCTCTCCTCTCCTCTCCCCTGTTATGCTCTCCTATTATTCTCTCCTCTTTTAAGTCCTCTCCATCCTCTCCTATTTTCTCCTGTTTTCTCCTCTCCTCTCCTCTCCTCTCCTCTCCTCTCCTCTCCTCTCCTCTCCTCTGCTCCCCTTCTACCTGTCAAAGCCTCCTTCTACCACACAGCTCAACACGTCTCCCACGCGAGTTCCCAGACGCGCATTTTTGATCTCGCTCCTCCTGACACACATATCTTAGACAGGTGGTGTTCACACTTGAGGAACAACTTTTGTGGTCATCTCATAAAGTTATGTTCATGTTAAGTTAATATCGAATCGGATCCCGCGCAAAGTTTCAAACTGCACAGTCAGGTGAGTGTATGTCGCCTGAAAATTATACGTTAGTGATATAACGCCTGAAAATACGCTATAGACGAATCGATTGACATGCAAAATTTAATTTAATACTGCTTCTATTTGACCGCATTAACTATTCTGAAAAGGTTACCGACCGCAGTTTGAGTGCTTTTAAATCATCTTTCGAAATATCCACAATATGCTATCAAAACTTTCCTACCGATGCCCGTTACATTAAGTTATAGCCAAATTAGACTAAATAGTCCTAACAGTAAACAATATAATCGTTGAACTGAAACTCCAAACAAATTATTAATAAATAATATAAAAAGATAATCGACTTATTGTATAGAAAATATGATGGTTTATGGAATTCCAAAATAGGTTATTTGAATTTAGCAACAAAGTAGACTGCCTATATGTGAACTTGTGCACTATATGCCTATATTTTTAATTATTGATGTTACAACCTGGTCACTCTAGATAATTTATATTGAATGATCTGCAGATAACATAGCATATAGCATAGACAGACAATCTTATACTGTACTTCCTGGGTGTTTAATAGTTTTAAACCTAATGGCCTATATAGACTTCCAACGTATATGCTACTCTGACTGTGTTATTATATAATTAATGTAGTCCTAGGCATATATACAGTATCCCACATTATGCTATTACTAACCCATTCACATATACGCGATATGTCGAGGTTACCAATTATCTTATGTTAGTAACATGTGCTATATGTTACAATAATAATAATCGCATACAATTATACGAGTGGAATAATAGCATCTCTGCATGTAGTTAACGAAATTGTTCTACTAACCAATCTCGCATCTTCTTGCGGGCCAACATTTCCCCAGAATATGCGGAAACAATATGTTCCACCTCATTTACACTTCATAGGGTTGTGGAACTGGCTGAAGTCAAGGAGGGTGGTGTACTGCATACGGCATAGGTTGTAGGGTGCACGGGGTGATGGGGTGATGGGGTGGGGGGTGGGAGGCAGTTTTTGTTTCATCGCGTGCCTTGAAAACACTGCAACAAACAAATGAAAGACAAAGGCAGGATCGGTGATAACAGTCAACCCCCTCTCTCTCGTTCACGCACGCAATGGGGCACGCATGCGCTCTGACACCATCTCTGATGTCACACTTATCGATGAACAAAAATTGCTTTAATTAAATGACTTACAGTGTGCGCGTGCGCGTGGGTGACTGTATGGGCGGGGACATCCCCTATAACAAATTAACAGTATTTTACTGTATAATGAGTTTACATTAATACATATAAAATATCCCGTATCATCTAACAATATTATTAAGTTTTAAATAATACGGCGTCCTGAGAGAAAGATTAGGCATGAGCGTATCTGATGCAGTGTTTAATGGGACGGTGCAGCAAGAGTTGAATAGTCTGACCTGTCAAGCCGGTGCTATCTTAGGTCTATAGCTCTCTCACATTAAGCTGCGAGAGCGATGTGTCAGCCACAGTAATTACTAGCGTGGATCACAAGCGTCTATGACACAAGGCTAAAAGGCCCCACCACACAACTCATATTTGTATTCAAGAGTCAATACACACTTAATCACCCTTGACAGTTGATTGGCGGTTTTTGTGACTTAGAGTGAAGTAACTCCGTAGCCTTGCCTGTATAAACAACGGTTCTTCAAGATATTAGAGAGGAAATATACTTTAGTTACAAATATTCAATTTGTTTGAATTTCAGTATTCCAAAAAATATAGACTTTTGAAATTATTGAATTATATTATTCCACTAGGCTATGTTGCTATAGGCTAACATGGTTGGTGTTACCAACGGTGTTAATATCTGAATCTTAAGTTACTTTTAAGATTAAATATTTACATGCAGAAGGTGAAACTGGACTAGATTTATTTGTTGATCCTTACAGAAATTAATTGTTTGCCATGTAGAAGATCGTCAGATAGACTGTGTGTGAAATAATCATTTTCTTGGTGCATTTTATATGAAAAACAGAAATACCCTTATAGTGGATCCAAACAGGGCTACTGACTTGAAGGGCTGCGATGTCAGTCGGAGCAGACGTTGGACGGACTGGAGAGGGTTGTAGCCATCAGTGGCTACTGGTTGAATAAGTTAACTTATAAGAGACAGGTGACATACAGGCTTTTGATAAGCAAGGCAAGAACGTTCAAAATTTTTAGGATATTTTAAAATGGAATACATCCATTATTAATATATATATATATATATATATTGCATAACTTGCATATGTTGCATATATATGCAACATATGCAACTTATTCAATTTATTCAAAAAAGCAACCTCTCACAAAGCAAGAACGGAAGAAAAGTTCGTCTTGGAAAGCCACTCTTCCGGAGTCTCTCCCATATACAAGTTCCAGACGCACGGTTCCATTGAATGGGCACTGAGGGGTTTTGCGTGAACGTTCATTAGAAGTAACGAGTTGACACAAGGTAAATCTAAACGCCCTGGCGCCATTCTCCCCCGGCCCTGGGAGGAGGCCTCATTAACTATCGCTAACAACCCGTGTAAATACACTGATTGGACGGCTCCTATGCAAGCTCCCATCGCTGCCAGGAAGTCCCCTTAATTGATGAGACCACACAATACAGGAGGAAGGGGAGAGAGGGAGAGGGAAAGACAGATATAGCGAGAGAGAGATAGAGAGAGGTGGTAAACGACAGGAAAATATTGTACAGTATTATGATATGAGAGAGAGAGAGAGAGAGAGAGAGAGAGAGAGAGAGAGAGAGAGAGAGAGAGAGAGAAAATGATGGAGAGAGATAGAGAGAAGGCTAAACATATAAGGGATTAGGGAAATATTATTTAATTGTATAACTAACATTTTCGAAAATAGCCCATATTTACAATACGTTTAACCGTGATTTTAAAAATTGCATTCAGAAGATTCAACACCATAGGCCTACATCTATTTAGTTGTCATCTTTGTAAAATCAGTTTTGTCAGGTTATTATAAATGCAGTCAAATCAGGGCTAATTATTTACGGATTATGCTAAATTGTGTTGGAACCATATCGTGTAAGAAAACCTGTCAATGTGAGTATTATGCAAAGCAAGTTGTAGCTAATTGTAGAAAAATGTACCTGCTTGTTAGAAAGTCCAAAAGCATGTTTAGCTGGCACGATCTTGACCTGCTGGTTCAGGCAAGTCATTATCCAAAAGTCAAAAATCTCATTCAGTCCTGTTAATGCATTGAAAGGTATATACATATATAATAGGCATAATGTATTTTTGATATAAAATTAATAACATACACTTTTGATTTTACAGGATTGTTTACATTTACAGTTACATTTGATTCGTTAACAGTATGGCCAAACTGGTCTCCATGCGCGGGTTTAACAACAAACTTACAAGAGCCTATAGGGTCGGGTTTCCACCCTGATCCTGGACAAGTAAAATCGGACAGCAGCCCAAACCCCAGCGATGGAAGTTCCTCTGTTGGCAGAAGGCAATTCTGCACGTCAGTGTAGCAAAGTTGGAAGAAACAGAGACAGAAGACAACAAAAGCACGTGAAGTGTAATCCTTAAATTCACACAACACACCACTCGCAAACTCTGAAATATCCTTTGCTTACATCGACCCCGAGTAGTCCTATGCTGTACCCTGATATGCGCATGCAAAATATAGTCTAGTCTATAAAGCAGAAAATAAAAAAATATAAAGGTCTTTAACGCACCCGTTATCACTCCAAAAGCTCGCTCTCTGTTAAGGTTGTGGAGTGCGCGCTGCAATACACGCACATACTCGCCGGTATGTTGGTCAGGGAGGAGTTTGTCTTCGTGCCTCCGTGCTGCCTTTTCTGGCCAGTCTCTGACAAGTCAGGGTCAAAGAGGGAGCAAAAATAAAACAACTCCTTTTCTTTAGTTTTGTCTTTCACGCTACCTCTCATTTTTCGTAAAGTTTAAGCTGATCCTTTCCCCTGACTGTATCTCACCCCGTGCGAGGCGTAACGCGACTTTCATTTAGCTGCTGCTCCAGAATATTAGATATTATTAGATACCTTAACGCACACACACGAAATGAATTGTCACACATTTGTCGAAATGAACGCCTAGGGTTTTTCAATATATCGTGGCATAGCACATAAACATTTTGTATGCGGGGGGTAATTTTTAAAATGTATAGTAATTAAAACTTTTTGTATGTGTCTGGCGGTTGTGCACGCAGGAAACGCCGAAATTCTTGCGCAGTCAGAGCTCTCGCCCCCCGCTGCTCCGCGTCAAAAGCGGGGAGAGTTTAGCGAGCAGTCGGATAAACACACAATTAAGGCAGGTGAATAAACTTGTTTTGGGGTGTTAATTACATGCTTAACGTAAACAAAAGACATGTAAAAGAATGTGAATTACCAATGGCTCTCCCAATCCCCATTAAGGTTTTACATTTCACTTCTAGTCTCTAGGAGTGATTTCCGAATTGCCTGCGAGCTCTACTTCCAAATAAGTTTCCCAAAGAGCACAATGCTGCCTAATACCTGGAGCCTTATCCTGAATGGTGCTCACTTAAATAGGTAGACTGGGAACTCAGTCAGAATTTGCATATTAGCATAAGCCCCACTATTATGTTGCTCACGATATATATATATATATATATATATATATATATATATATATATATGTGTGTGTGTGTGTGTGTGTGGGGGGGGATTCGTTTTTTCGTACCAATGGTTACTTCTACTCTTCGGAGCTTTCCAGCAGGACGAATTGAAGTGCCACTTGAAATTAATTCTCATGAGGTTGGTATGACAGCATGATGTACGGGACTGCTCCTGTATACACATCGTATCGCCCCCATCCTCCCACACACTCACGCACAAGCGCACCAAAATCCCTGATTTAAGTTCAAACACCAACTGGCAGTGTATCACACATGCATATCAAATACAGAAATGCATGTATGCTGTACGTGCACATACAGTAATCGAAATAGGCCCACCAGCCAAACATTCACTTAATATATGCGTAAAAGTATGCATGCGTAATCACGCGTCTTAGCCGAGGTATTAATGAACGTGAAGAAGCTAACAGAAAACAAATATAGGGTGTACAACGCTTTGCACTGTTTACTTACTAACACCCCGCTGGAATCGGTGATCTATCTGGCCAACGCCGGAGAATGTGCGAAGGAGGGCGAAAGAAAAGTTTTAAATTCCTGAATGATTTTATAGAAATGCGATTAGAATCATTATGTCAGCTTTACAGAGGCCGGATTAGTCTATGCAACGTTTTATACGCGGCCTTTTCACAATGTGAGCACTGTTTGCGTTATGAGTGAACTCACACTATTTTAAGTATCGTCTAAATATAAAGCAGAGCGGGTACTTCTAAACATGACAATCATGCCTCCTTGGCAATCGCCATAAAACAAGTCTTATGACACAATGAACACAATCATTCCCATAGGAGTATACCATTACGATGTGGAATACATGAAATACATGAAAAATGCTTTTGTCACCAACACGCTTTTATGTTCTTGAATGTTAATTCAAATTGTAATATGACTTAAATTAGAAGACCTGACCTGCTTTCAAAAACACAAATGAATAGGGGCACGATCAAAGACCTTATCATTACTAGAATACTTTACAAATTCAAACGACTGATGATAATTTGTTAAATCAACACACAAAGCTGCGCATTGATACCCTGCTTTCGCCTTAATAATACGTGGAGGCAGCGAGATGCTACCCAAGCCTAAACGTCCATGCAAGAGGCCAAGCCGGGGACAGAGGCAGCAGCACACCTTCAGAATGCAGCCGTACATGCACCATGCAGGACCAGCAGCTGCATAGACGTCCAGCCAACATCAACCAACAGCGCCACAGACCGGGTAAAGTCACGCCCAGACCATATCATAAAACAATCTCACGCAACATGTTATCGACGGAGCTTCCCAAGGTTAATAGCCCGCAGATGTGCGTCAATTTTTGAACGTTAACAGAATGATATACATTTCAAGGAATGACCTTACGAAAAGGAGACCCGCTAGCTGCCCTTACGCATGAGCGATAGAACAAATGCAAAGTGAACAAAAATGCCAGTAAAACTGTGGAGAAACAGATTGACTCGGTTATATTCAAAGCCTCCTTGTGTTGCAGCCGGTTGTCCATTTGTCACACTTTTAAGTTTCGTCCGCCTCCTCCCGCCTCGTGTCTGCTAAGCATCTCTAGCCTACATATCTTCTTTAGCTTTAACGAGTCTCGTTAAGATCGCAATAATATTCCACCCTCTAATTGCTCATTCCATTCAGCAGATAGGCGAGCATTGCTGTGCGGTGGGAGGGTTGTGTTGAGATTGGAGGCTCTGATAACCCCCCGTGCGTGATGCACAAGTGGTGAAAGCCGTGCGATACGTACTGGCTAATGATTGGCACGCTTGACAGTGATTGGCAGGGCTGCCATGACAACGCTACAACGACACCACGAAGACCAATAGAAAAGGGAAACAAAATGTTTCAATGCTACACTCACGGCGGATTTAGGGGGGAGATATTATGAGGCTGGTGTCATTAGGCGATAGCCATTGAATCATTCAATCTTTTTACTTACCGTATTTTTCTTTTTCTCGATAATTTGTATTATCTCTCAGGTCATTTCCATGGTTTTCAGATCCCCTTTAGAGCTTTATCCCTCCCATTTCTTCCTGCCAAACTTCGCTGATCGCCCTCTGGTCTTGGCGAACGGCGCTCCCACCGCCAGGTCGCCCGAAGACTTGTCCATGTTTCAGCTACCGACACTCAACTTCTCCCCGGAGCAGGTGGCGAGCGTCTGTGAGACGTTGGAGGAGACCGGGGACATCGAACGGCTGGGCCGCTTTCTATGGTCCCTGCCCGTAGCGCCGGGAGCATGCGAGGCGATCAACAAACACGAGTCCATCCTTCGCGCCCGCGCTGTAGTGGCGTTCCACACTGGGAATTTCAGAGACCTCTACCACATCCTGGAGAATCACAAGTTCACCAAGGACTCTCACGGCAAATTGCAGGCCATGTGGCTGGAAGCTCACTACCAGGAGGCCGAGAAACTCCGCGGGCGTCCACTCGGTCCGGTCGATAAGTACAGGGTGCGGAAGAAGTTTCCGCTGCCTCGGACCATTTGGGACGGCGAGCAGAAGACGCATTGTTTCAAAGAGCGGACGCGGAGCCTGCTAAGGGAGTGGTACCTTCAGGACCCGTATCCGAACCCCAGCAAGAAAAGGGAACTGGCTCAAGCCACAGGACTCACTCCTACACAGGTCGGGAATTGGTTTAAAAACCGACGGCAGCGAGACAGAGCCGCGGCAGCGAAAAACAGGTTGGTGCAGTAATTAATCTTTGCGCAGGCTTTACAAACGTTTTCTAATATCTTATCTACTCGAGGAGAAATTAGATTTTGTCAATCGGCGTAATATATAACTTATTGACAGTTGGAATGTCGGGAAGCAACCCTGCTCTTGCATGAAGGAGGGAGAAGCACGGCGACATTTTTGTTATGAAATAAGGAAGAACAACATAGTATCGGTTTATGTGTTAGGCTTAGGTTACTACTTAAGTGATTACTAAATATTGTCTTTTTACTTAAATACAATTATGTGTTAAGAGAAAACATATTAAACAGTTTTCTAGGCTATCCGTTTATTTTGAATGAATTGTGAATTATGTTTTTACGATTAACCTATAATTGCAAACTGTTTATTGTACAATATGTACATGTACAATATTCATGACAATATTAATACAGAAATTATAATAAAATAAGGTTAACATTTGTAAAATATAAATGTGATTGTTTAAACCAGGGGCAGATTCATTGAACGTTAATCCCTATAAATACTTTTATATTTTTTATGGTTTTGGTAAATATTAGTTTCTTTATTTGTGTCTTTAGGCTACCACATTAAAAATAAAAATGCAGTATGATATATGTGCTATGCCCTTGTGTAGCCTAGGCCTATATGTTTTGTAGACTATACTCTGTTAAAAAAATATCTGTAGGCTATTTGTGTAGGTTTAGTTGTCATATGTGGTAGTTTGCATAGTTTACGACATTTAAATCGATCAACAAACATGGATTTTGAGATATCTTAATATTGTTTAGCAAATTAACATTATTACACTTAACAATTTTATAATAATTTCCAATACTCCATTTGTCTTAGCCTATACTTGTCTATATTTCTGTCTATATGTTATGAAACAGGAAATTATAACATTGTTAATATTACCAGACTATAGCCTATAAATTACAATGTATAAAAACAGTTCAAAATATCAACCATATTCATTAAATAGACTGGTGCATCATTATTTAAAAAAATTGGAATTGATTGGAAAGCTACACCACAGATAGAAATAAGCCATATGAATATTATTCTAATCTTTTTACTAAATGAAGGATATATTTCCCGAGCACCATCATCCCACTGTGATGGAGTTATTATCATGAGTGGATCAGAGACAAACATTTAGGGTGATTGGAGTAAGATGGACCCTGACGTCACACCATTCATACACAGACCCATATTACACCAATCTGAAATATATCTCAGCAAAATACATTGCCTCATCGCTACATATCACTTTGATTTGTAGCCGAGCTATTTTTATTTAATACAAAAATAAAACGTTTACATGACAAGACGGTTGAAACCTTAAAATGGCGATGATAACCGCGATTATTGGGACTTTTGACAAAAACGTCACATTGGTTCCACATTTGGTAGTCTAATAACGGTGAGCTGTGTGTCTTGAAAGCTGCTCCTGTCTGCCGGCTATTTAATAAAAGCATGGCTGGGGCCCGCTAGAGAAAGAAAGGCGAATGTGAACCCTATTTTTTCAGGGGGACATTCTCAGGTCTAATTGCCATGTCTTTTTTCCCCTCCTCGTCCCCCGCCCACCCCCTCCTCCTCTCCCCCTCTTCAGGCTTCAGCACCAAGCAATAGGACCAAACGGTATGCGGTCCCTTTCAGAGTCCGGTCTCACTCCGCATAGCTCGGCGGAGTCGCCCTCTACAGCCCCCAGTCCTACCAGCGTTTCCAGTATGACAGAGCGGGTGGACACAGGCACGTCCATTCTGTCCGTCACGTCCAGCGACTCGGAGTGCGATGTATGATAGCTACGGAGAGAAAAGAAAAAAACACAAACAAAAACAGAAATATTTACAAGGAAATGGACCTGAGAGAGAAAAAAAGACTTATGAAATATCGCGGATGAAAAAAGGACCGATTGATTATCAATATAAATAAAAAAGAGATAAAAGCACGTCTTTTTTTAAAGCGCTTTCACAGGACCCGCGAGT
>JAOEGT010000007.1:723717-736609 GCA_025447795.1 Speoplatyrhinus poulsoni | reverse complement strand
GGAGCTGGGGAGGGGGGCGTGAAGTGTATGGTGATGTTGCATGGACGAAGCTGTTCAAACAAAGTGTCTTCTTTCAACACACGTTTCCAGTTTTATGTTTGCCTCCATGAACACTACGGCACTTTTGTTCCCTTCAGCGAACCGAGGAAAGATAAGGTGTCGTCACTTGAACATCAAGGGCCCGTGTTGGAGACGCGCGCATGATTTTGCACAAGCTTTGACGATAATGGCGCGTCACGCCTCATTTACCACTGAGCGCTGTTGAGAGCTGTTTGTACAAGACAAGCCTTGAGCGGACACTTTTAAACAACATCGCCATATAAACGCATTTATCCTAAACTGGAAATCGTCCACGTCTAGATTTCCAGCATGTTCCATTGGCATATTCATCGGATACTGTACAATTTGTGTTTGAACAAGTCTAAGTAATACATTTTGAAATCGCTAAGGGGGGCGAGCTCGAGTAGGATATTTCGTTCTTCTCCGGAAGACTTCCTTGGAGCATGATTAGATGATAGATAATGTCAGTCCATCAGACTGCCCTCCCGTAATGGACAATATCCTCCTTCGTTAAGGGGAGGCATAAGCTGTGAGTCAAAGGTGTCCTGTATACTTTACTTACTAGTAACGCATCTAATTTTCCTGATTATAATACGGTATTGTGGTCCTTCGCCTTTCTAAATCCAATGATAGATATGGGAGTTTAACCACGTGATGTAGTTGTAATGTAGTAGGCATATAGGCCTACAACATATTACAGTCGCCTGCATAGCTTCAACGACATGCACTATACAGTATCTCGTAAAAATATCCATGATAATATGAAGTAATTAATTAAAACAACCAAACCCGTTATAGGCCTATACCTCTGGACATATGTTTTCGTAGACGTTGCTTGTATGGGCAATGCGCCGGTTAAATTAATATTATTAATAATAATAATAATAATAATAATAATAATAATAATAATTTTTTATGAACTGACAACCAAAACAACATATAAAGCTGCTGTTTAACATGTGGAATATACTGCCTATTTGTTCACAATGGCTTAATTGAGTTTATTAATATTGGGCTATATACTTAATTTTATCCCTTCTAAAGCCATATTTGATTATTCAAATGAATATACGTTTCAGGGATCATAGCATAGAAACAAGGATGGAAGACTGCAAAATAAATATTTTGCTGTCTTCCATCCATGACAATTGCAAAAAGATTGTCATCATAAATTAATGATAAATCAAATAAATTCTCGTTTTAACACATGTATTTTTTTCTCTTTTATTGTAAAGGGTATAAGAAACTATAGGTAAATCGATTTGTTTATGTTTTATTATTTATCGCAAAGTTTACATGCAGTCTTTTTCCAAATAAAGATACAAATAATAATATCAAGAGATTAAGATATTCTTCTCCTTGTAGACGACTGATGTGATATAAGACACTTGAACACGGTACCCCAGAAATAAAATAAAATAAAATAAAACTGCTTATGGCTTTCTTCGAAAACCCAAAATGTAAACAAAAACTTGCCGGGGTGCCATTTAAAAACTCTTTCGAGTCTGCTCGTAAATCTAAACCCCTAAAATTATAACGATAATAGTAACAAGAATTAAGACAATTTATTATTATTGTTGTCAACAATATATCATGTTACGGTATTACATTCCGGTAAAATACTTTCTTTTTTTTTTTTACCTATGCGCCCTAAAACCGCATCAAGTACGTGTGTGTGCGTGTGTGTGTGTGCGCGCGCGCGCGCGTCATTTTCAGTATGTCCTTCCTGTGTATCGTTCCGCAAGTGCTTGAAGCTGGTTTTGCTCTTCCGTAATATAGAGCTATACATTCCCGTTTAAGAGCCAAGGTCCACTAGATTAGAAGACATAGGGTTCAGTATGGTCTCGTGGTGCATTGAATGGTGGTGGTGCACAGACTCTCCGCTGGGCACGGGGATGGCGCTCGGCCCAGGCGGCGGTGCGAGGCCGTGTAAGGACTGCATCCCGGAGTTTGGGCCCAGGAGCATGGCCGGACTCGAGGACGCGCAGTGATCCGGCGTCCCAGAGGGAGTTTTGTCGTCGTCCGAGCTCCCCAAAATAGTTTTATTTCCATTCATGGAAGAAGTCAATGGGTTGTGGCTGTTGGCGTTGGAATTCTCGTTGTTTTCTCTGTGAAGATAAAACACGACACATTCACACAACTTACGACAAGATATGTCATAGGCTAAGATATACTCCACTATTAAACATTCCTATCTGAAATGCAATAGGCCCACTGAAATATTCCCGAAAATATTAACACATAATAGCACAGAACACTTTGATATATGCAAATTGTGGGAATGTGATATAATTAATAGAATGAATACAGAAATATACTTAATTGTTTCTTATATATATTTATTATTTTGAATTAGTAGGAACATTCGTTTTAAATATTAAACTTTAATTATTGCCCTAAACACACACACACACACACACACACACACACACACACACACACGCACACACACACACGCACATACACACGTGCGCGCGCACACGTGCGCGACTGTACACTAATGTTAATGCTTTCACGGCACGCACGCAAATGTTTAGCTCAATCTTTATATTAACAATAAAGTAATCATTGGTAGTAATAACTCTATTACAATGAATCCAAATCAGTGTATTTTCTCTCTTGCAGCGCAAACGTATAGTTGGCCTATTTTACTCATATCACGTGTGTTAAGTATTTTGGATGTAAGTAGCCTATGGCCACACAAACAATGAAAATAATTATATATAGAACATGTTTACGTTACATAATTTATAAACATGGTGACGCTTTATTTAAATTTATTTAGACTATTGGTCATCCAAACAGTGTGCAAACATCTAAACAATTCAGTTTGTTCTTGGCTCTACAGTTATTAAAAATTATTATTATTATTAATAATAATAATAATAATAATAATAATAATAATAATAATACATTAATTTAAACTGTTTGCAGGAGTAACGCCTATTACACGTCATCAGTGGTGAAACATGATTTACGTGATGCTTTCAACTCGAATTAGTGGCCTGTCTGAAAGCAGACACCTAACCCGTCTAACACCTGACTGCAGCCGTCTGTACAGCTCTCCACGTCAGCCTGGGCCATTTATACACTTCCAAGTCTACCAACGGCTTCTGGAATGTTAGTAATACACTCATATAACCTAATATCACAGCAAAATAATACACAAATAACATAGTTGGGCCTGTGGTCAATTGTTTGATAAGTTAAATGCCTGCAACTTGAACTATGACCACGATCCATTGTTTACACGGAAGTTGTTCAAGAGTAACTCATGTAGTAACTTAAATAATATCTAGATGGTTTATTGACGTTAGTGACAACTGCAAACCGTCTGTTTTGTGTTTTTTGGCAGAAATTTGAAAGTACAGCCTAAAAGACATAGGCTATAACCTTGAATTAAACTTAGACTCCTACTTGTCTGTAATTCATCCCTAAATTACAGAGCTGAATAATTACGACAGATGTAGCTGAATCAAGGAGAGGAAGAAGAAGAAGAAGAAGAAGAAGAAGAAGAAGAAGAAGAATAAGAAGAAGAAGAAGAGGAAGAAGCGTATTTTCAGCTCGTACCTTTCCTTCGCCTCTGCGGCACGATCCCGCTGGCGTCGGTTTTTGAACCAGTTGCTGACTTGCGTGGTCGTGAGCCCAGTCGCCTCGGCCAGCTCCCTTTTCTCCCGCGGGGAAGGGTACGGATTGTGCGTGTACCACTCCCGCAAAACGCTCCGGCTCTTCTCCTTGAAGCAGTAGCTGGTTTCCTCTCCGTCCCAGATGGAGCGGGGCAGCGGGAACTTTCTCCGTACGCGGTACTTCCCTACTGCGCCGAGCGGACGGCCTCGCAGCTTCTCCGCCTCGATGTAATGCGCCTTGAGCCACAGCTGTTGCAGCTTCGGGTGGTTGTGGGGCGAGAACTGGTGGCTCTCCAGGATCTTGTACAGCTCTCGGAAATTCCCCCGGTGGAAAGCCACCACGGCCTTCGCCTTGAGGACGCTCTCGTTCTTGTGGAGGTGCTCGCATGCGGGCAGCGACCAGAGGAAGCGCCCCAGACGCTCGATGTTGCCGCCTTGCTGAAGGACCTCGCAGACGCATGCGACTTGCTCCTGCGTAAAACCGAACGTCGGGAGCATAGACATGACTCCGAAGTAAACCGATACAAACAGGTTATGGTATGCCTTAGACTTCCACCCGACTCCTCTTTCACGCGCACTAGGACAATCCTGGCTAGGCTAAGGCATCAAACCGAACGAATGCCCGACATAAGTCCATGGGTATAAAAAGCTCCCAAAAAGGGTAAAATTCAAAGCAGACGAGGGGTAATATCCAGTCGCGTAATGTGGAAAAACTCAAGCCCATTCAGCCACATAAAACGCCGGATGACATTCCTCATAAAGTTGGTGAGAAATAGAGAAAGTTGTTAGTCCTTCCACTGCTCTCTTCCACCTTTTCTACACCGTTTCAACATACCCTACTCCCAGAGAGTAGGCTCGCTGGCTCGTTTTAATAATATTATTCTAAGATGGCAAGAAAAGCGATTATATGAACTCTGATTGGTCGGTTATCTGACCCGGGGATGGTGAGGATAAGACAATAGTTTTAGTCAAATTATTTGCCATGGTTACGCTGTCACTCAAAGTAACCTGATACGCTTTGAGGTGGCTCCCTGGCTAGGCAATCCGATTGTTCTCTTCCACAGAAACCCGCCCACCAGTACAACTATTGCTCCGGGTTTTCTTCTAAAACAGTTTTTTTTTTCCTATTCCAATTCATTTTGACAGACACCTCCGGCAGCCAAACAAGGAAGAGTAACGGGGTCTAGAGGAGGAGGCACTCAGTGATTCCACAGTTAGGAGGAGGGATGGCGCTGGAGCGCAGTATACGCCGGACGCGTGCGCGCACCGTTCACTCTGCTTCGCGCACTATACTCCAAAAAAATGTCTCACGCTTCGTGTGTCTTCTAAATATACTGCGTTTTCTTCATTCATTAAAATAGTCTGTTATCTTAAACTTTATAAGTTGACTGGTCTTAGAATTAGGCCTGTGTTTTTTGTTTTTGTTTTATTGACATAAAATCTGGATTTATAACCTCCAAAGAGAGTAGTTATGACTATTGCAACTATTATAGAACTATAAGACTATATACCATAATACGCTTGCTGATTTAAGAAACAATACTCTCAAGTTATTCAATCCCTTAATATAGATCTCTGACTCCGTAAGTGTAATTAATATATTGTTAGTGTTTAGCAGCGGCTAAAATAACAATCATATTCACGCGTGGTGTGTCAGCCCCATGCGTCAGTATGTAGAAAGTGGATTTATCGTGAAAGTGCACGTGGCTAGCCGACATGAGGTGTGTGTTCAGGGTCGGAGAGGAGGGTAATAGGAGTACTTGAGGAACGAGAGATGAGCATAGCAGCTACAGCAGAGGACGAAACCGGCGATCGGTGAGCCAAATTATCTAGGCTATATTTTGAAAATGACAGTGACGCATCTACATGTTATTTGTCGTTGGTCATCATTATGTGCTCTTATGAGATCAGATTCCTTGAGCCGCCAGAATGAGGTCTTTCTTTCAGGGTGGACGCGCATGTCAGTTATTGACTATTGGACCAAAGATTGACCATTGGTCTCCTTTTATCACCTCATTGGGAACATTATATCTACAAACCGGCTCATCGTTTTAACGGTGTCCTCCAGGCGCTCGTGTTCACTGTACTTTTCCCTATAGCCTACAGACCTGTTTGAACAACGTTCATCACACAGCTTTCTGATCTTAGCCTATAACTAAAAAAAAAACATTTCGTTCACACCACATGAAAGCAAAGTCAGATTACATCTTATGGGGAAATTGCAAAGCGCATGTTTGCAATGAACGACAGCTTGCAATAACATGCAGAAGATTGAGTTGTAATAATTGTTGATTTTTCTGTTGTTTGACAATGTGGATATTTTTTATTGGTATGATGCCTTCTGAGGTTTGGTGACCATAGGTTGTCGATAAATGGGTTAAGTATTCGGCACATAACGAATCTTACCAATTTACAGAGCTAAATCCCAGTTTCATTGATTTAATAATTTACGCCATGAATATTAATTCCAGTGGAATTTATATTCGAGTTTTCACTAATATTTTCCTACCCACTTCAATATGTATTTAAAAACAATGTAGATCCAATTTTGTGCGAGAAATGTCCACACAGTGAATTATTATTATTATTATTATTATTATTATTATTATTATTATTATTATTATTATTATTATTTTGTTTTTGTTTTATTTTACATGTAATGAATGCTGACATGGATAAGTTATTTGTTACAAATTTCAACGTCCTGTTTGAAGCATATTAGTCTAACTGTTGATCACCAGAGAGCAGCAGTCCTGCAAGAAGACCCCGATCTCAGTTCGTGTGCTGTGTTTTCCCTTTTTAATACACTGACTTGGGTGTCGCCTGAAGCACAGTTCTGAGAGGTATTACAGCATTAGCTTGACTGATGTTTATCGCCAGGGGACCGAGGCTCGCCTGAAATGGATAGTGAGAGAAACAAGGAAGTGATTTACTGAAATCGTATCAATAACAGCGCGCATGCAAAATCCACTTTTATAAACACAAAACACATAACAGATGAAAATTACACATAAACCTAATTAATAACAACCGCCTATCATTTAATAATACTTAAACGAATTGGCCTACTAATAAATGAATAATTTAATATAAATAGGCCCAATTTAATCAAAAATATTATACCCCCAATTTAAAATATTTGATAAATAATTGGCTTGACATTTTTCAGTTTGGTAGACCGGGCTGCAAACATTATGTTTGTTAATTTAACATTACACACACACACACACACACACACACACACACGCACAAACACACACCATGCTGTATAGGCTACAGAGACCTCCCTCATATTGGTAATGTTAATCTCCAGTTGGTTCACTGTCTCCTTTATACTCTAATATCATCCGTCTAAAACACACGACTGTGCCTTTTTTTGTTTTTGTTTTGTGGGGCGGTAACGGTATACGTGTTTGTGGGGTCGCTATCGAGGGTCAACTGCCGGGGCCACATAGAAACTAAAATCCGTTGCCTCCCTGCAGATGCTCAGACTGAGTGGATGGGGACCTAATTCTTTACTTACTGGCGAAGAGGGCGAATCACAGTCAGTCTAACCTACAACCTCTAGCGCTAGTAAAACCCCGACCGGTTGGCTGTACGGGTCTGCGCGCTGGCCAAGGAAGGGCGAATCAGGGAGCCAGGTCTCGCCTTTGACAGTGTTTGTAAACCTATCCCCTGATCAGCTTGATCAGACCCAGAGAGCCCCCTGATCGGAGACCCCGCGTTCATGGCACTATCTGAAACCGTGATTATATACCGCGGCTCGGCGGCTGATGAATGCAGATCGCGTTTCCCTAATAGTCTTTCCCCCCTGTTTTCACAACCTCTCACCGCTCACACAGGCCCTTCTCCGTCGCGACCTCAACTAATTCACCTGATTATTCCAAGTTCCAAGATGTGTATTTGTGTGTGATAGAGTCTTTTTGTGCCGGCATGTTTGTGCGCAGATGGTGAGTTGGTCAGATACTATAAAACAGTATTTAACACCGGTGTGTAGGCAGAGACATTAAACTCAGAACACATAAACCAGAGAGAGAGAGAGAGAGAGAGAGAGAGAGAGAGAGAGAGAGAGAGAGAGAGAGAGAGAGAGAATTAATGCCAGAACCTCTGTGTCTTTGCCGGTTAAAGGGACATGAATGGAGGCCTATCCATTAATAATTGGCTGTTTACATCTTGTTACCCCAGAGGCCGGGCTGTGTGCCGAAGTGGTGATTTGACCAAGCTAAACCGAACCGGGCGGAGAAGATGGGTGGGGTGGTGTGGTGTGGGGAGAGTAAAGCGGAATGAGAGGATCGTGTCTTCTTTTCCAGAGACAGCCCGCCATTTGTCCACTGGGACGACTGGAACGCAAACTAAAAAATATATTGCTTTTAGTATTTGCTTTTGATAACAAAGTACTCGTTTATTGGGTTGGTAAGTTTCATATTTCAGCATAAAATAGTTCCGTTCTATGATGTCCTTTCGTGGACTGACCATGTCCTAAACTCAGAAAGGTCTCCGATGCGCTCTGGTGGAACAAAGTAGCGCTCATGGTGCAGGTGGGCCTTGCTTGACGGCAACAAGTGCCTATGTGTGTGACGCTTGTGTGAGAGAGAGCAAGAGTATGCAGGCCTATTGCTACTTAGACTAATTCATTCGATCAATCACACCATTTGATTTCTGTTTATTTTCAGTAGTCGCACGGTCACTTCAGCCGCACACTGAGCCCTTTATGCCTTGCCAAGGAGGCCATCACGACCGCAGCACGCACTCGCCTGTAATTTGGAGAGGATAGGGCCTGCTTTGCGCCTCTCTGAAATTTCACGGGTTGTAACCCATAAGGTCCCCCGTGGGAACAGCGCGCGTCGAAGTTGAAATCCCCTCAGACCTGCCTTTCGTCAAACACTACAGCGCTCCGTTATGCAACTGCGTGACGGCAGGTATACCTTGACTCACATGTTCAGCGGCGATTTAAGCTTCTGGACACTGATTTACGTCAACGCTCAGCTTAACAGAGTACAAACAGACTCCAGAGCCGAATTATGTATTATTATTATAATAATTATTATTATTATCATTCACAATTTGGCAAATACTGATATAGAGGTATATTGTCCATATACAGTTTTTGTTTGCAGCATATACTATATCATATATCAGCTAATATTAAATTTGTGCTTGAAGAGCCAGGAGTGTTTTTTTATTATTTAGAAGTTCATATTGAAATAGGCTAAATATCCATGGTGGATATGTTCTAGATGGCTTTCCCTTAATGCTCTAAGAATTGTTATAGCCATCACCCAGGAATCAATACAAGTGCCACAATATTAGTGACCAAACTGGACACAAAGAAGAATGAGAAAGAACGAACAAGATGCATATTCACACAAAACAGTCACTCAATCTCAAGACTAACACATTTCACATGTGATGTTTCCAATACAAATCCACGTGGAAGGGGCAACCTGCTTCAACCAGCCTCATCAAAGTTATAGGGTCATAGGTTAAATGTCAGGTTAAAACCTATCTGTTGTTCTTTTGTCAAAGTGCAGGGTGGTTAGTCCTGGCTTTGTCACATAGGTGCACAGTTCAGAGTATACAATAGGAGGAAAGGAATCAGTAAAAGTAATACTTCTGGACTTATAAGGGTTAGATTCTGGCCGAGGTCAGTCAGGAAGTCATTTGGATGTGGCAAGAGCTCCATGAAGAAGAAGATAAATCACCAGTGAGACAATGCAATGAAACAGTTTTTGTTAAATAGTACCTTCAATGGAAAGAGATGACATTTGTCTGCAGAGTTTGAACAAATAAATAATTTTAATTAAAAGGATGTGGACAGTACCTGAAAGTTACATGAATCTACTGTAGCTGCTCGTTTTCTAAGATTCATCATATACATTTTCATACATAATTCAAAAGACAAAATAAGAAACTGCATGCATTTATCCATACAGAGTTGTATCAACTTGTTGAGTTACATGACAGTTCCATGATATGCTTGTGATCTGATAACTATACCAGTTTCATTCACCAATCCAATCATCCCAGTTGTTTTTTTTCAGCTTCTGAGAATTTTGTTGCTTGAAATCGTTTTTATAATGGACACTTGAATCTAAAACTGAAGCACTGTACTGTATAATGTTTCTCATTTAGTGCTATTACCAACAGTAAATCAAGCTTGCAAAATTATGTTCTCTGACTTCCAACTTTACAGTAGATTAAAAAAAAGTTGTATTATCCCTAGTTAATTGTACTAGTTCCATTGAAAACATGTTTTATCAGTTGACTGAACAATTTCAGTTGAAACAGGTGATTTCCGTATCCTGTGTGAACATCAAGAAACGTATACAGTATAGTATAATTTTACATACAAGCTCAGCTTTCTCCTTACAGCAAACTCTGTAGCAAAACAGTGTTTTTCCCAATATAAGATTCTTCTTTTTTTTTTTTAGACCACTGGACCTTATATCTCTGGAAATAATTTATTAAATGCAACTCAGTAATTAGCAATGTGCTAATGCTTGAATTTGTATCCATTCCATGCAGGCTTTTTACAACACTTGGTGGTTTCACTGGAAACACGTGGTTGACCTTGTGGCACCAGCCATATGGCCAGTAAATAGTTCCACGATAGAGTCAGCCGTGTTTGCAATACTGTACCAGAGAGAAACAAATTCTTCTTAATGATTTTTTATGGCATATTATTGATTGAAGAGGACACCAGCACTGTCCTTTGCTACATTATATTAGTGAGGTTGTCTTTAAGCTATGTTACGTTAGCTATTTAGTCTTGTCTAACCAACACTGTTATCAATACAGCATAAGTTAACCAACACTGTTATCAATACAGCATAAGTTGTAGATCACCTTTGATTTAATTCTGTCAATAATAAGTGTTCATTCTCTTACTTAGTGAGCTTACCATCATTCTCTTAGAAGTCTTTAAGAGACCTGATTAATGATTTGTCGACTTTCATCATTTGGATGGCTTCTCTTCCATTAAAGAAAGCCATCTGCAAAACCTTTTGATTCTATTCCATTTACCCCTGTGATGTTTTATATTCATGAATTTTAAATAGAGTTTGCTTTGTAAATAGAAGTGAGACCTAGTATATCACTTTTGAGTTTTTATATGGAAGAATTACATTTCACAATTGTTTTTATTTTATTTTGCCTTGGGTATATTAAACCTCTAAGCGCTTTGTTCAGGAAGCTTACAATTATAATCAATTCAAGTGTATGGTGACCACAGCTACTTGAATGGAGGGAGGCAATTAGGCTGGGGATGCATAATTATAATTACATCACAACATATAGTTACATTGTATCAAATTACAATTATACACCCATAGAAACATATACTCTTTCCTAAATTCAAAATATGGTACTTGAAACTATTCATTGGCAATGTTTAGGGAAAAAAATATATAATACATTTATGTTACTTTGATATGCATTCTTATTAAGAGGCTTCATAAGGTACAATTATGACTGGGTATAAGCAGTGTTGGGAAGTTACTCAGAAATACTAGTTACTCATTACTCAGTTAAAAAGTACTTATATTACTTTACTTATTACTGGATAGTAAAAGTAATTAGTTACGTTACTAGTTACATTACTATATTACTTTCATAATCACTACCCTGCCTCGCCCCTTCCGAAATATGACAACCTGTGTAGCCAGCTCATTGAATCCTCTTTATTGGAACAATAATTAACCGTAGGAGTCAACAACCAGATAAAGTGAAAACATTGCAGCCTCTCAAACCAGATGATTGGACAGGTTTGTTCAATTAGCCTACCCTATGTTTGCTAGGACCAGATATCTTGTTCTTGTAACGCAGTAACTATTAGTTACTTGGTAGTTAGTATTTGTAATATTATTACTGTTTTGGAAATAGTAATTAGTTACACTAGTACTTACTAGTAACCTGTTACTGCCCACTGGGTATAAGGTACCATTACCATTAAATTGACATATACATTTGGACCAGGTTTACTTTATTAAATGTAGTCTGTCAGTTTGAGGTTCCAAGTCATAATTCAATTCCTTCCAGTGCTTTCTTTAATTGTCAACCAGTACGACAGTTTATATGACCAATGCATATACCTCAACACTTTCTCTCCCACCCTGCATTCTGCCGTCACCCTTCAACTATGTCATACATGGGCTCAGCGTATACCCTCAGATCCAGATGGTCCAGGTTATAAAGACTCCTGAGCACACAGTTAAGAATCTATAGGAACATTTCTGGAGGGCCTGACACAGATATACTCTATGAATCAGTGTAAAACCAAGCTGTATCGTACCCAGTTTGCAGGGCATGCCTAGTAAACACGCACGTTGTATAGCGTAATGAGGGATCACATAGGCAGAAAGAGGGGGTATTACTGCAATTGCTGCCCAATTGCAGTAATACCTACGGCAGGCCACCCACACATGCGCTTAGAGACAAGTGATAGATGTCCATTCTACAGTGGCTAGTTCTGATATTGGCACAGCAGGCAACATCGCTGCAGTTCTCTCTGGCAACCACACGACTTAAAGGGAAGGATTTTATGAGACCACGGAAACCGTAATATATTTGGAAATCTTTAAACAGGCCACCCCAGAATGTAAACATATCATAAAATGTGACTCTTATTCCATATTTCTGGATGTAATTAAGCAGTTGTTAGTTATTATTATATGTCTGATCCAATTTGAATACATTTACACTCCAGAGCAATATTTAACAATTATTTAACAGTTGCCCGGCCTCGCATAAAAAAAGTCGCTTTTCGCAAAAGTCGCCAATAAATTATACTGATACTTTTTCATTCTAACCATTTTCATGAGAAAGCTTTTAGCGGCGCACACGCACACGTGACAGCCAATCGTACGTCATGTCCTTCAACGTGTTTTCACATAGGAATACATGATAATCGGTTGTGCTGCAATCGCTCCTCTGCCTGACAGTATAACAGCTGGCTAAGCCGGTCCCACTGTAGAGTCAGAGCAGCCAGTCTAATGACCATCTAATTTCATAAAGAGCCTTTGTGTCCGTCTGCACAGGAGCTGCTCGGTGCAGATAGGAGATATTTATCATCAGCACAGATTGGAAACAGGCCTTTAATAAATGGCACATTTGCTTCCTGCCCGTCTGTCTTGGAAGAATGGCAGAATGTGTTTCCGAGTGTGTGGTGTGTGTGTGTGTGTGTGTGTGTGTGTGGGGGGGGGGGGGGG
>JAOEGT010000007.1:710940-723617 GCA_025447795.1 Speoplatyrhinus poulsoni | reverse complement strand
ATGTGTGCATGTGTTAGTGTGTGTCTGTGCGTATGAGTGTGTGCGTGTGTGTGTGTGTGCATGTGTGTGTGTGTCAGTGTGTGCGTGCGTGTGTGTGTGTGTGTGTGTGTGTTTGTGTGCATGTGTTAGTGTGTGTCTGTGCGTGTGTGTGTGTGTGTGTGTGTGTGTGTGTGTGTGTGCATGTGTGTCTGTGTGTGTTAGTGTGTGTGCTGCCAAATATTGCGGATGGGGCTTTTAAACGTGAATATCCTCTGTCTCTTCTTTACCATCCCTGGCTATTACTACGAGTCAGACACCGAGACGGGACCACAATACCACATTTTGCGTAAGAGGACCTTTTTCCTCACTCATAATATTGACTCTGATAATGTTTTCATCACTACGTGGTAGCTCAACGCTGGCATTCTGCTCAGACCAAATACACAACGGCTCCTATATGAATGAAGGACACATCGGCGAGCGTTGCTCTTACCTTCTTACTGAATCAATAAAAGACACCCTTTTACTCTTTAGACGGGCGAGTGTGTAGGTGTGTGTGTGTGTGTGTGTGTGTGTGCGTGCACGCGCTCTAGGTTCATCACGGCCAACTCTCTTGGCTTTAAGAGGCCTATCGCTTTGAGTGTTTGAAGGAAATGGACATAAAAATATACAGAATTGGCTGTAATTATATGTGAAGGTTTATTTAAGTTTGAGGGGGAAAAAAGACAGAAAGACAGAAATCCAGATGAGGGTCTTGCGCGAGTGTTGTGTGTGTGGTGTGTGGGTGTGGGTGTGTGTGTGTGCGCGCGTGCGTATATGTGTGTCTACGCATGTGAGTGTGTGTTTCACTTTGTGGCTTGATGATGTTGTCTGGGCCAATCTAGCGGAGTGAATGGTTTGAATTTACTAGCCCACGACAGTCAAATTGTCCTAATCACTAAGTAAACAGATACTTCCCCAGGCTATCAGGGCACACACGCCGACAACCTCCTCGCAAGACGAAGGTTTGTGGACTGTGTGGGAGTGGTGGACGATTGGGGTGTGGTTGGGGGGAGGGTGGGCTGGGGAATACACTTTCACTGTTAATTGTTGTTTTCCTTTTTATTTCAGGCTAAAAACAGCCGGTAATTATTCATAAGTGCCACTTTGATTCAGGGGAAATTTATTTAAAAGAGGCTTAAGGTGTTTTTCTTGAGTTATTTCCTTACAGAGTTTGGGTTTGTGTGCGGAACGCTTTTTGTTTCCTTTTTCTTTTTTTTTTTTCTTCCTTTCAGTGTTTTCATTTAAATTGAAGCTGAGAGCCGAGGTTTGGATCGAGTTACACACCTTATGCCCTTTTCAGAATGACCTGCTTCTAATCTAACCCAATCTGGCTTTCTCCAAACCGTATGCCATGATATTTTTTTACATGTGTTAGGTCTTAAGATAGGATAACCGCTGATGAAGATAATCCACTCAAATGAAGTAGAGTTTGAAAGCAGAAATGCTTTCAGTTGAAGTGAATACAGCCTATAAAATGTTTAATTAAAGTTTACAGTAGATTACATCTGTTTGACTTTTTCAGGTCTTGATGTACAAACACGGGCGCCACTTATAACACAAGGAAATCAGTGCGCATAAGCATTTATTTCAACACATAGTTGACAGCGAAGGTTGTGTAGCCTACATTAACATGATGTTTGACATTTGCATGCTGAAGTCTGCAATTTGCGCTTAGAATGGGCTTACATGGTGTTGAAAATCAGGTCTGCGCTGGTCACCAGTGATTTTTAACATTAGACTGTGGTCAGGGCGCTGTGAGGTAGGATGACTGTCATGTCTGCAATAGGAGAAGGCTTGGACACTGTAGGGGAGGACGACTCCACTACAACACATACACACACACAAAAAGGCCGAAGTATATCAAGCCAGGTTAAATTCACACATTTATGTCAGTTCTGTATTCAACGATAAACATGGGTTATTAAGGGTTGATTAAGATGTGTGTATATATAAAGATATATATATATTATAGACTATTATATATTTTACTTTTTATGTTAAGTCAAAATTTGACTTAACATGGCAGGTGTAAATTATTACTTTTATAAAAACTTTTTTAAAAACGTTATATTCACAATACACAATATAAATATTAAATTACTAAAGTGTAAAGTTTGGTTAATTTGGTTTAAAGTTCTAGATATTTTTTCCTGAAACAACGATTTTAAAAATGTGAACTGCCACCAACAGATGCACTTACATATGCCAATGCTAAAGCATGGCGACCTGCATAGTGAACCATTCTCATATATTAGAAATGTTAATTATGTACTTGCAGTAGGAAGTTTAAAATATTTCAAAATTTTAATATACAGTATATAAAATGTATGTATAACAAGTCAGTTTTCTGTAATATTGCTTAGTTCAGCTGTAATTTCTAGCTAAATATTGTTCAGGTATCTCTTGGGGGGTATTACATATTGTGATTTAAATACATTTGTTTAAATTAAGTATTTGTGTAATTCTATACTGTACATGACAGCGTTATTTGAGAATTCTCAGAGAAACTGATAAACCAATGGATACCGGATGTTCTAGACGTTTGTGTATCAGGTGTCCACATAACCATGTCTTATTGGGTCTGCCAGGCAGCCAGGAGGTTTACAGTATAGCATTAACAACCACACAAACATCACAGCCAGCCCCACAACTGTAAACTGTAAATGAGGCCCTTGCAGGTTCCGCATATGTGTGTATAGCATTAACAACAGTACATAACAGGCAACTTAACCTTCCTTTGTGTGTGTGTGCATTTGTGTGTGTGTGTGAGTGCGTGCGTGCGTGCGTGTGTGTGATCATGTGTGTGTTTGTGTGTGCCTGAGTGTGTGTGTGTGTGTGTGTGTGCGTGCGTGTGTGTGTTTATTGGTTCATTAGGAATGCAGTTACACCGTAATTCGTTTTGCGGTGTTCCCACAGCGTACCGTATCAAGTTGCAACTGATATACATAATGAGGGGAAATAAGTATGCAGCTGTAATGAATCTGTCAAGGCTTTGCTTTGCTACTCCTCTACTGACCGCCTACAGTATACGCTCTCCTGTTTGTTCTACACATCACACACACACGCACACACACACACACACACTTTATATATGTAGTATATTAGTATAATATATATAGTATATAGTGCATCTTTACTACTCTCAGAACCAGGGTAAAAGGACACTGCACACTTGTCATTTCTACACAGCGATGTTCGCATGGCGGAGGTTCGCCCCCATTCATTTTCTATGGATTCATGTGACAGCGCTCGTGGGGGATTGTGGGATATCTGGCGGCGCGGACCTTCGCGCGAAGGCGGAAAATATTTCCAACTAGAGCGAACTTGAATTTGAACAAAGTTTCGCGATGCGATCAGGAGAGAGAGATGTGTCCGTTCTTTGTTTATGTTGTGTCAAAGGTTCCTACCAAGACAAAGGATTTTGCTGTGAATTAATAGCCAGAGTTTTACGATGTATCTCTAAATGTGTATTAGGATACAAACTTTATAAAGCACGGGTGGTTAAATGTGTTAGAGATAGATTTTCGGTGTTGATAGTTGCTGTAAAAATGTTTAAATATTCCTCCAAAGAACATATAGACACAGACATAGCACATGTCTCTATGGAAGTTCATTTTAGCTATAAAATAATTTACTGTAAGGGCATCCCAGCCCCACAGCGCCCCCTGTGGGGAAATGCACACAGCTACTTTAAAAACCGACATCCTTATCTCTTTGTCTACACAACAATATTAGAAAAAAAATGTTTAATCTAAAAGAGTAATATGAAATTATGTTTGATTATATTAGAATGAACATTTATATTTTGATGTCAAACAAAGATAGAAAGCACCTGAAAGCACGAAAACACGACCCACCCCACCCTTACCTAAAAACCTGCGTGACTTGTGCATTTAGCCTTGATCACCCACAATTTGCTGACCCGTCCCTCCCTGAAGTTCCCACAACCCCGCCAACACAGTTTTCAAACAAAGCAAGTCAGTTTGCTGTAGTTAACCCGGATTTCGTCTTTTCAGCTGGGAAGGTTATACAGTTCTATGGTTATACTATATAAACAATGGGAGAAAAATATCAGATTGTCCCTTTAACATCCTCTCTGTCCTTTATTTGTGGAGAAGCATGCATGCACACAGAAGAGTCCCCGGGCATTTCCCTGCACAATGTCCAGAAGAGACACATGATGTCAGTTCTCCGATTTATGACGTTTATTTTCCTCTGGCTCCATCGTACACCGGAGCTGTCAACCCACTTTTCAAATGTGTATGTGTCTTGGCTGGACATTAAACATGTGACAACACTGAGTCTATTTTTCCTCTCTAGGTGTGTAGAGCGCGTGTGCGTGTGCGTGTGCGTGTGTGCGTGTGTGCGTGTGCGTGTGCGTGTGCGTGTGCGTGTGTGTGTGTGTGTGTGTGTGTATGTTTTACTGACAGGTTTTCGTTTGCACTTCGTACTGACATTGACATTAGTCCTTTAACTGCACTGTGTGTATTTGTCTTTCTCCAAAATGAAAGGCCATACTCACTTTTCTGCAGGTAACGTGTGCGTGTGTGTGTGTGTGTTGGGGCGTCAGGGTCCATATTTACAAACTTCTCTAATGAGAAATTATTGAGGCACGAGGCAGAACTTTCTTGGCCGTGCTCAATTTATTTTTCCATGTTGCACGTACGTATTTTAAACCCTGAGTGTTGCACAACGGATTAAATGATATTTCATGATATTTCAGACCGTGTGAAAAGCCATAACTCAGGGAATACTATACAGTACGCCCCCACATCCATCTATCCATCCACCTGTCTGTCTGTCTGCCTGTCTGCCTGTCTGTCTGTCTGTCCACAGCTCAAGATTGTGCTTACAGAGCTGAACATGGCCGGGACCGGCGGCTGTGTAAATCAGGTTGAGCTCGGGAGCGTTTCAGACGTCCAAAAAAACTGATTTGCTGCAGGGGGAGATGAAGGAGGGGGAGGGGGGGAGAGAGGGAGGGAGAAAGGGAGGGAAATAAAGAGAATGCAAGAGAAAGCATGACCTTAGGACAGACAACTGTCAATCAAATGTGTGTGCGTGCAAGTGTGTGTGTGTGTGTGTGTGCGTGTGTGTGGCTGTGTGTGTGTGAGGTGGACAGAGAATGTGCAAAATGAGTGGCTTGTTCATTATCACTCTGCCATTAAACTGCGTGCGTTTGTTTCTGTGTGTACATGCGGGTGCATGTGTGCGTGTGTGTGGCTGTGTGTGTCTGTTTGTGTGCATGCAAGCGTGTATATGTGTGTGTGTGCGTGCGTGCGTGCATGGGTGTGTGTTTGATTGTGTGTGTGTCGGTGTGTGCTAATAGTAACACCAATGCAGACGGGATTTGCCCTGGTTAGTTACTGAACAAGTGCTAATGCTCTAACAGACACATACAGTACGCACGCGCACACACACACACACACACACACACACACACACACAGCTGAGCTCCTCTTGCTCAACAGCTGCACTTCCTCATGACTCCGACTCAGCACATTTCTATCAGGCACCTCCACCAGACCACAACACACTCACAAGAGAGAGAGAGAGAGAGAGAGAGAGAGAGAGAGAGAGAGAGAGAGAGAGAGAGAGCTCAGTGCATTAGCTGTGTAGATTAATGAAAACGTCTCTGTGAACAAGGAAAAGAATGTCTTGTGTTTTGTGTTAAATTGCTTGCAGGCCGGTGTAAGTGCGTGCGTGCGCATACGTGTGTGTGCGTGTATGTCAAAGGCAAGAACAGCATGTTTTGTCTCAAACCTTGTTTCTTCTGCTACTACGCTTTCACCCCCCTTTTCATGGTTACCCCCCCCCCCACTCATTCATTTACACTTGCCAAGAGGCAGCCATTAAGCCACAAAAGCCCAGTGTATAAATTGTATTGCAAAACCATTTGTATCCTTGAAAGAAAAATAAATCTAGCATTCCCTCTCACTGCATTAAGGTTTTGTTTGGCTTGATAGGCCACTGGCCTGAGAAGAAACAAAAGACGAAATGACATAGGAATTGCAAAATAGAAAGAACTACATAACTAAAGAACAAATGTAAGAAGGAAATAATGAACAAAAGAATGAGCTTAAGGCCGACGACAACCGCAGGCAGTGTCAAGAGGTGCCGGCGTGTAGAATGTACTGTAGTTCTACTTTCTAACAGGGCAGTGCTCTTTAGCAGCTTCTGACCTGCGATGACGCCGTGGTTTAGAACACGGTTCTATTTCCTGAGCCATAAAATACACTGTATCTCTGTGGATTTCTGAGCTCCTTTGTCATTACATCACTGTAGTAAACGTGCATTCCTTGACGCGCTGCTGAACATTGCGGCCAATGGGCGTTGGCCTTTTAGAGAATCGATGAACTCAAACATTGCAGGCTTAAAAGGCAACAGACTAGACACATTTTTTTAAAAACCCCCACAAGCACAAACAGTTGTTATACACACTATTATAAAACATTTTTAAGAACAGTTTGAGAACCAGTGGCCGATAGTCTGTTTATTGTATTTCAAATAGGACTATAAGCTATTCAATGAATCCTTTCTATGTACAGAGTCCTCGTCATCAATGTGTGAGAGAGAGAGAGAGAGAGCGAGAGAGAGAGTATCAATAACACAGTTGGGTTTGCTCAAGCCTCTTGCAAAAACAAGCTTGACCCAATCAGGTTGACCGAGATTAGGGGCCAAACAGACAGCCATTGTCCCCGAATGTGCATGTGTACAAAAAGCATTTAATGCATTTTGTCTGCATGTGTATGCACGTGTTTGTGCACGTGTGTGTGCACGTGTTTGTGCACGTGTGTGTGCACGTGTGTGCGAGTGTGTGCACGTGTGTGTGTGTGTGTGTGTGTGTGTGCTTTTCTACAAGTGTGTCTGTGTATGGTCCTGCCATGAGGAGTACAAATGGTTGTCTATTCAAGCATCAAGGCCTGGAGCTCCTTTAATTTATCGCTGATTTCCAGACTATTTGTCTGGCTTTCTCATGGTCCCTGTGATTCCATGACACTGTCCATACTCATAGGCGTGGGTGGACTGTGGTTTTATGTTTCTGACATAGTAGCAATTGTACAATGTGATGGCCTTGGTAAAGTAATGGCCAGTCACGTGAAGCTGCCAACATGAAACCCAACGCCCCACGACTGAGGAAATGTTCCCGCATCTCCTGTTAAATAAGTCCCACTGTCTGCCCATTTATTCACTCTTTCTCTCTCTCTTTCTCTCTTTCTTTCTTTCTTTCTCTTTTTCTTTATTTGTTTGATTCTTTCTTTCTTTCTTCGTCTGTCTGTCTCTCTCTCTCCCTCTACCTCTCTCTCCCTCTCTCCCTCTCCCTCTCCCTCCCCCTCTCTATCTCTCTCTCTCTCTCTCTCTCTTCTGGGCTTTGTTTGAAGTCTGGTTTCGGCCAGTAAAGGGACTCTCCCATCCTTCCTCCGCCAGTATAACTGACAGCCAGTGAAAGGTGATCTGGCGGCCTTTCATTTAAAACGGCCCCTGATAGCCGCGCCGTCCGCTCTGTTAATCAAATTCACCGTAATTGTCAATCTGCGCGTTTTTAAGAGACGCGGAGGGGGGAAATCGTAAGACAAGACCCCCCCTCCACCCCACCACCCCCAAACCTGCAGTCCTGCGTACTCATATTGTGGTAGGTCTGTCTCCCTATGTGTGTGTGTGTGTGGCCTGAGGGGTGGTCTGAGAGCTTGTATGTGGTCACGCTCCATCAGGGAGGGTCTGTGAGGGTCCGAGGAACCCTGACAACGCCCGCCCACTCAATGTCTCTCTCTCCCTGTCTCTCCCACTTGTCTGACTCCTTCCCCTGCATTCCCCTCTCCTGTTACTGAGGCATTAAAACATACTTAAAAGTTGTGGTGGGATATTTCCTGCATTTTCTGTTGCCTCTACAATATATACAGCCGTGGTAAAAATTAAGAGACCACTGCGCATTCTCCAAAAAATTAATAGTATATATAATCTGTGAATCTAAAACTATTTCCATAAATAGAAAAATTCTATATATATAAAATATATACTACATGTAAATAAAAATAAAAAATACGTAGTAAATACTGTAATTGGAGAAACTGCTGCAGTGGTCTCTTAAGTTTTTTCACAGATATAAATCCCTTTTTTGGCATGCTCTCTGTGAAGCATAATACATGATGTATATGTGTACTATATCACATGAAGGACTACATCTGTATGTCCACATGGGGAAAGATTGTTTATCCCTAAATGTTCCCTGTAATACATTAGATACTGAGTCACTTTAGATAAACGCATCCACTAAATGACTTCATTAATGACGTAATTGTATCGTTTAATGACCACAAGTCACAGAACGATGCCGGATGGATATCTTTCACCGAATCTCATCTATTGTCAGCTGGCATCACATACCCAGAATGGTAACTGATATTGTGATTAACATGGTTGTCAGAAGGGGTTTAGCGGTCTCAGGCATCAATGTCTTATAGTGATTGTCTCGTGTTGAAGATAAACTGTAATATACATCCCGCTACTTCTACGACGCAGCGCTATAGCTAACCACCGTCAGTGCTGATGCCTTCTTCATTTCATGGGCCGGTCTAGGTCCTCCCGGGCCACATGTGGTGCTTCCATCACCTGTCTGGGAAAGGGGTTGGATAGCGGCTGGCGAAAATGGATTAGTCCTTTATTAATATCTTGGTTGGGGAGGGAGGGGGTATAGCTCAGTGTTGCCGTTGTGTGTTGATCTCTACTGTTTATTTTGTACTTTGAAACTGCCCTGTAAGACATTATTCTTGTTAAACGGTAAAAATTATTTGTAATAAAAGAAAGATTTAATATTTTTAGGAGAGTATTTCATTAATGAATTACAGTTACATTGTAAGGTATAGTAAGCGAATACACTTTTTATCAAATTCACCAAATATCTTCTACTTCTCTCTGTGCGTGCCAAATAAATAATTAATTACAAATAAGAACACAAACAAAGTGGTGCAGACCGCACACACAACGTGTATGGGGAATTTCAAACCAATGTTTTTGCAATACTGCTGTGAACCACAAGGGGAATTCCGTACACAAATTGTACATCTTGCTCAAGAGCACTTATAGAGCATCTTGTATTGCTCCCCCCGTGGGGGATTGTACCACTGCATTAGTAAAACATTTTCAGTGTTTCAACATAATAATAACTGAGGTCAAAGACAGAAGCAGACGTCAGTAAGTGAGTTTCATGGTGTAACAGAGCATATTACGGCACAGAGCAAATATGCACTATATCGCCTACTCAACTCTTTGATTCTACTTAGTGTTCCATTTGGCCCCACAAAAATTGTGCTATGTGGCCATCGTCTTGGTTTGTGCTCAGGAGTAACCAGACAGACAGACAGACAGACAGACAGACGGGTGGCTTTGGGACCTGGGGTGTTACGACAGAGGGTGGAAGCTGTAAGGAGTATGCTCCACGTGCACATACACGTGTGTGTGTGTGTGTGCGTGTGTGTGTGTGTGTGTGTGTGTGTGCGTGCTTGCAGTAGGGATTATGCGGTAGAAGTGATTGCAGTTCATCTTAATTTCTGTTGATCCCAAACAAAGTCTTGTGCGTGTGCTATTATACACCGTATTACGCTGTATTGCACACAGTGTATACTTGTTCTCGTGTATTCTTTGTGTGTGCGTGGGTGTGTGTGTGTGTGTGTGTGAAATCAATCTTTATCTATTTCCCAAGTGTTTTAATAAGGCGGTCCGGTGATCCTGTGATTCCTACAAGCAGGAGTGTTTACCCTGAGTTCTGACCTTCTCACACTGAATATCTCACTGCTGATATAAATACCACACACACACACACACACACACACACACACACACGCACACACACACACACACACGCACGCACAGCAACTCAGGTAACACTATCCTTTTGTACACTCTGCTTATAGGCTGAGTCGCGTCACATGACCGTCCCCTCAGCCAATCAGACTGTTTGTCGCTAATGACATGGTGGGGATAGGGGGATATTTTTATGCCGAGCAGTTGTTGTTGTTGAGACGCCTGTAAAAATTGTGTTAGGGGTGGGAAAGTGATGCTATTGGGTTACGGCGAATGTGTGTGTGTGAGTGTGTGTCTGTTGAAACTGGATAGGCGGTAGAGAGCTCTGCTAATATTTCCCAAAGTACGCTTAGGACGGGGTGCTAACTCACTTTGATTGCATCTACTGGGTGCAGAAAAACAGCGGGACAGTTATCATAGATGAGAGAGAGAGAGAGAGAGAGAGAGAGAGAGAGAGAGAGAGAGAGAGAGAGAGAGATGAAGAAGGACAGAGAGAGGAAAATGGAGAGAGAGAGAGAGGGAGAGATAGACAGAGTTAGAAGGAGAGAGGGAGAGAGAGGAAGAGAGAGGAAAAAGGAGAGATAGGGAGGAAGAAGAAGAGGGAGAGAGGAAGAGGGAGAGAGAGGGAGAGAGATAGATAGAGAGGGAGAGAGATAGAGAGAGAGAGAGAGAGGGGGGAGGTCCTCAGATGTATTTGGGAGGTTGTAGAGAGCATCCATCATGAAAGGCCCATTTGTTAAAAACAACATGGAGGACAGCCTGAAACGTGTCATGTCCGTCTGAGACCCGACATGCAAATATGAAATGAAATATCAATAGAAATGTAATAGGAGGTGCATTAAGGGAGAGGGGGGGTTCCCATCGGCGATAGCATGTGTACTGTACATGCCTGTTGTCACGTGCATGCAGTCATGGAAAGGTAAAACGAAACAGATGTTTTTGCTCAATTCAGACGTTAATTGATTGGCTACAGTGTTAAACCACTGTATTATAAGAATCAAATCTCAAAACCTAATGAAAAGTTCATTTCTAAATCATTATATATATTTTTTTATCCATTCGTTAGTCAGGAAAAGGCAAGAACTCGCCTCTCTAAGCCTTGTAGTGAAATGCTGACTTACATTAGAGTGAAAGAACAGAAAAAAGCAGATCCTAATTACATGGTACGTAACATGATTATTGGGCAATCTTTAACGCTATATGATTCCTCTGAAACATTCCAGCTGATTAAACAGTGAGTCTGGGGTGCACTGCCGTGATTTAGTCTGAATAGCTTCCCTCACGTGCCTGGTAATAGATTGCTCCTCATAGCAAACTGCCAGCATGGAAACTTAAGTTACAGTAGTGTGTATGAATGTCCCCCTCTGTGTGTGTGTGTGTGTGTGTGTGTGTGTGTGCGTGTAAGTTATTCATGTGCCCTATGTTCCTGTATGTGTGACTTAATAACTATGTTCAACAGTGTATTTGTTTGCATGTTATTATTTATGTGTTTATATGTCTTTACAGTATGTCCCTATGTGTGCATGTGTGTGTGTGCTATTAACCAACACGCAGAGCAAACTGGAATTTCCTTCAGCATTTACTTTTCATGTTACTGTAAGTCTCTGTTTCCACACTGGAATATGTTAGATATGTTCTATGAAAATGAAGGCAGGGGGAAAAGAAATACAGATATTTTTTTTATGGTTCTGGGGCAACATCGTAGCCTCGCTCATTATCCTAATGACACTTTCACTTTCCTCTATGTTTGGTGTGTGTGTGTGTGTGTGTGTGTCCGTATTTTGGCTATGAGTGACCTCCTCAGGGAGAAAAAGAGCTAGGCTTGACACCCAGCCTAGCTAGTACACACACACAAACTTATACCCGTATGAACAGGGCTGGGTAGAACTGATTACAGGTAATATATTACATGTATCTGATTACAAACTAAAGTGTTACCGTAACTATAATCCATTACAATTACCAGATAAAATAGTGGAATCAGATTACAGGTATTCATTGAAAATTTGATAATTACTTCTAGGACTACTTTCAAATTTAAAAGGGAATGTTACAGAAGAAAAATGCATAAAACAATTGTCTGTTCTCTTATTAAGCTTTAATTAACATCAATCAAACACTGAAATAAAGTCTTACTTTAATCTGATCCCCCTAAACAACATATACAGTCACAAAACAGAAAGATTTGGTGCGCCAACGCAGTAAATTGCTTTGGATGGCATTTCAATAAACTAGAATGTTTTGGTGTGGAGTAATTTAAAAGTAATGGAAAGTAATCAGATTAACTAACTGTAACTGTAACTACTGTAACAGATTACATTTAAAATGTAACCCAACCCTGCATACAAACACAAACACATGAACAAACACACACTCAAACACACAAACACACCCACACGAACACACACACACACACACACACACACACATACACACACACACACATTACTAGCTAGGAATAGCTCGCCTCTGCATGCACATACAGTAATTGTACCTGTGTATTTGTACTTGCACGTGATTGCCTGTGTGTTTATGTGACTTTTTGAAAATGTTGCCGTGTCCACACACACACAAGGGCGCCCTTCCACGTTGCGTACGGAATACGGCTAATGGGTTTTCTGCCGGGCCAAAGTTTGTTTGTGCTTTAACACAGCATGGATGGTCGGCCTGTACAGGGCTGGGCTTCACAATAGAGGCGTGACTCATGGGTCTGTCCCATGTCGCCCATGGTGACCCAACACCCATATCAGGTGGACTACGGGGTGGGGGTGCGAGAGAGAGAGAGAGGAGGGGGGGAGGGGAGAGAGATAGGTGGGGAGAGTAGGGCGGTAGATGGAGAGGGAGAGGAGGGGGGGGAG
>JAOEGT010000007.1:687966-699577 GCA_025447795.1 Speoplatyrhinus poulsoni | reverse complement strand
TAGGGGTACCAAATGGGGACACTAGGCCTTATTTTAGCAGGAAACAAGAATTAAGCGTCATGGAGGGATGTCTTGTGTGGGGGGCACGTGTCATTATTCCACCTACCATGAAAGAGCAAGTGATCAATTTATTACACGAAGCACACCCAGGTATAGTACGCATGAAGTGTTTGGCAAGGAGTTACATGTGGTGGCCTAAAATGAACCAAGAGTTAGAGAAAAAGGTCCAAGAATGCTCTAGGTGTCAAACACATCATCATGCTCCCCCAGAAGCACCACTACATCCCTGGGAATGACCCCAGAGACCATGGGAAAGACTGCATGTGGATTATGTGGGTCCTTTGAATGGAAAAATGCTTCTGCTTATTGTGGATGCACATTCCAAGTGGACTGAGGTCCACTCAATGACATCGTCCACAGCAGAGGCTACGGTTGAGGTACTCAGGCGCACCTTTGCTACGTTTGGACTGCCGGAATCCATTGTCTCTGACAATGGGCCACAGTTTATAGGAGAACATTTCAGACAGTTTGTGAACCAAAATGTTATTTAGCACATCAGAACATCTCCTTATCACCCCGCTTCCAACGGTTTGGCAGAGAGATCAGTTCAAAGTTCAAGGATTACAAAAGATGGAAAAGGGGAATATGGAGTCAAAGTTACTCATATTCCTTTTCAAGTACAGGGTCACTCCACATGCAACCACAGGAAAATCACCAGCGGAGCTCCTGATGGGAAGGAAACCTCGCACCCACTTGGACTTGCACTATCCAGACGAGAGAGCCAGGGTAAAAATTAAACGAGCAACAGAAAGCAAATCACGATATACATGTCCACCAAAGGTCTTTTAAGGTTGGGAACAGGGTGTTGGCTCACAATTTTGGTAAAGGGCCGCCATGGTTGCCAGGCATTGTGACAAAACAGATAGGTCCAGTGTCGTATGTGGTACAATTGCAAGATGGCCGAGTCTGCTGGAGGCACGTGAACCACATCCGTAAGAGTTTTGAGGAAGCAGCTCAGTTAGACATGCCACAGCCAGACTGCCATCCACTGGAAGTAGATGTCACAGTTACCGGACACGACAACAGACGATAGTTTTTTTTGCGCCGTTCCAGCCGAATTCTGAAACCTCGTGTCAGGATGGACTGGTGAACAAAGGAAGAACGGGGGGGGGTGCTTATATATAGTTCAAGGCAGTTAAGGAAGAGAGGGCAGAATAATCCCTCATAACTGCCTGGAGGAACAGGGTAGTCTACCCCTGTCCTCCTAGAGGTTGATTGTTTTGAAGGGGGTGGGGGTGGGTGGATGTGTTTAGAATACATAAAAACTGTTTTTATTTATATATATATATGTTATGTATGTATTCGGGGAAGTTTACTTAAAGGGGGAGTAAGTAGTGTGGAGTATTGGGAGGGTTACTGCTTTAAGTTGTGTGTTCAGCCTGGTCAACGGACAACGGGGCGGGGGAGGAAGTGTAGAGCGGGAATAGACAGGGCGATGACAGAAATGTTGGAGAACAATGACACGCGGCATTAAACCTTGATTCAACTCTTCAACATCGTTCATCGTACAAATATAGTTTAAAAAAAAGTATAATTTAAATAAAAAAATTTACATTCTACATACATTCATTTTACAAAGTGAAACTCATATTGTGGATTAATTACACACATTGGGTTTACTAACATCCCAAAAAATTTGTTTTATATTGCACATGTAATTTAGTACGTATTACAAGTGTGTAATGTGTGTAGATCAACTAAGAATTATTGCGTAAATGACAATCGGTGCAAACACCATGGAGGCGGCAGTATATAAATGAGAAGTTTGCGTGTTTTAATGGTTTCCCTCCGTGGAGAGTCGGGACACAAAGCAGTCTGACCATACGTACGTGAAAACCTCAGATTAAATTAAAATATGTCAAGATTTTGCCTATCCATCATGTTCTGTTTGGGGTCTGTTAGACCCCATATATGAATGTGCATAATGTTAATTTTTTTCTTACCAATTATTTAGGGTAGTATAGTTAACTCAAAACAATTAAAATTCAGTCCTCATTAACAACACGCCCACGCCCCCACCCATCCACCAAAACACACACACAGACCCACACTTATTCCCGATGTTATACAGTATTGCATAGGCTACTGTAAGTGCTGGCAAGCAGATATTCAAAGTTTTTCAGGCAGGTATACTAAGGAAAATAATAAGGTGTTTCACACTATGCTTAGCCCGGAGCTAATGGCAGTTTTAGAAAAAGTATGTAGTGTGAAAAGCCCTATTCAGCCCCACCCACAGCCTACTTGGCGATTTGCATGTTCCTTTCAAATGTATTAAATATAGATTCTGTTGCAATCACCTGAAATAGCTTTTAGGCTTGATAGTGTCAGTAATAAATGTATTTGCCTGTTCCCCTCCTATTATATTACTACATTTAATTATTTACAGCTAAAGTCATATAGCCCACATATTTCATGTTGCACAGACACCAGGATTTATAGCCTATCCAGTACGCAGGTAGCCTCTCTCTCACTTGTTTGTTAAAAACACAGTAATAGTTAACACGGTTGATCCTGGGCATAGGTGGAGTAGGCAAATGCTAAGGGTGCTCTCAATCCACAGGGGGTGACAAAATTAGAGGGGGAAAAAAAGTGTATTTAAATTTTTTATTTACCATTTTAAAACTTTTTAAATGATAAATGGGCACATCAAATGGGCATATCAAAGTGAAATTCCCCGCAACAATAAACGTATATTAAGGCCATATTTTCAGTGTTGTCCACTGCCCACCTCGCAGCATCACCAATCGGGGCCCCCTTCCGCTCTCTGTACTAGAACATTTAGAACATTTTAAGGATCAAACACTTAATTTCTGGTGAATTCTTATGGAACAATTTGGGACTTTTCTGCATCAGTGTCGGGTAGAAATGTCTATTTATTTAAAGGAACACATTAAATACATGGAACCTGGCACATTAAAAAATATATGGAATATAATGAAGTAAGGGTTATCAAACACATATTACTTTAGGCGTAGGCCTCAACACACATAGGCATGATTTAGCCTACGCTACTGTCTTCTTTTCTATTGGGGAAATACATGATATATACATTCATTTTAATGTTTATTAACCCCTGGACATTAATAGGTCATGCTTATGTTCATACATTTCAGAATATTCAAAACGTCTGTGTTTTGGGATGATCTTCTAGGCTAAACTGACTAAAAACAATAATAGGCTAATACACATTTTGGCCATAACCTAATAAAACTACTGGAGGCTATATATATGTTTATATACCTGCTACAAAAATTTGTACAGGTTAATGTGCCACACGTTGAGGTAGGTTTTAGCAGGTCAATCGCACAATCACTTTACACTGACTCAAGATAGCAATGCGCTAGACCACACCTCATATTTTACCCCATCACACTCACTCAAATTGGTGCAAGTGCATGTGCTCTTAAAACAACCTGGGCACAGGATGGAAAAATGATAATGCGTCAGTCTGAAACTGGGAAAGACACTTGCGTTCCCGATTTGCGCCACATTGCGCCAGTTGTAAGATAGGGCCCAGTGTCTAGTGGTTGCCTGTATTTTTTGCCTGTTAACTTTGCATGTTAATTTGATCAGCCAAACGTTAGATGCAACAGACATGCACCCCCAACTATAGGGGGGATTTCGAATGTTGTTGCAGTACTGCGCATTGCCACCAGTCAAAGGGCGTTCTCACATTTGTGGACAACTATTCAGCAGTTGTCAGGCACTTGCCTGCCTTATTCTGATGCCTCATTCTACAAGGATTATATGCATAAAAAAATATATATATATATAAAATATATATAGGCCTATATATATATATATATATAAAATGTTTTCACTACCAGAAAGGAAATATGATAAAGCCTAATAGATATTTAGAGTCAAGGACGATATAGTTACTCATGAAAAAAAAAAATATAACCAAATATTCATAACTGTAAACTAATATTGCTGGCTTTATTTTTAGATGTTGTTGATTTTAATTTGAATTGTGTTCATAGAATCATTATCTTTTAGAAAAAAACTATCAACACCTTGCTATTTGTTCCTGCACCATTATTTGTTCTCCACTAGCTAATTTGTCAAACCTGTTTTCATAATACAATTCTTTAGTGATACTAGTCTGGTTAAATTTAGTAACAGTGTTATAATATTTGAACCCTAATTATTCTGGTCCACATTTTCTGTTTTGACTGTCTTGGTCCTCTGCCATTTTGCCCTACTTCAAGCTGACATTGCGTCTGGTCCTCTTAATGAAACACGGAATTTTCAAATGTCATAAATACGCATTTATAGACCCTTAACACCAGTGTGAGCTGGTCTGGTGTGTGTCTTGATTAGCAGTAGTCTTGTATTACAAGTTTTACCTATGTAATCTCATTATTCTATCACCCAAACTAGCCTGGATATAGAACTTACCGGACCTCTGGAATAGCTCCACATCAAGGTGCTGCAGAGACTTTCTAACAGGATATAATATTTATTCAGGGAGTGACCTGGAAATAACTGCCAGAGCTACACCTCCTCTACCTTTCATATGTGAGGAAAGAGGGAGGGCATGCCCCTTCGAGCAAAACTCAATATTTGTCAAGTGGGAGAGAAACATTCTCTCTCTCACTCCCTCCATCTTGTCCTAATAGGAGCTGTCCAGTATAACGGGCCCTATCTTAACACCCGGCGCTAAGCAGCAATGCTATTGTCCGCTAGTGTCAGACTATGGTTCTCATTTTCCCATCCATCCGCGTAGTTAAAATAGCAAACGCACTTTAGCACATTTAAGCACACATGGGTGTGTTTGTCTAATCATGAGATGTGGTCTGGTGCATTATTGGCACAGTCCCACCTGGTGGCACCAGAGAGAAAAAAATATATACACACAAAATAATAATAATTCCCACTGGCATTCTTCTTACTCTTTATTATTGTGGGCATTCTTCGTACTCTTTATTAGAGCCCTATTGTGATTGTTCTGATTATTATTATTATTAGAGGTCAATCAGCGAAACTGCTGACACCTATTGTTATTGTTAGTTGTTGTCTTAGGGAGCCAAGCACTGAAGGTTTCTTATTATTAAGGTCCTATCCACGAAGTGGCGAAGCCCTTGTTGTTATTATTATTATTATTAATTAAGGTCCTAGCCACGAAGTTGAAATGGGAAATATATGTAAATTAAGCAATGTCTTTTGTTTGTGGTTAATGGTACATTTAGGCATGAGATACAAAGAGCACATGAAATACAGCTGAAATGGTAAATTAAGTATGACATGTCTGCCAAAGGCAATAACCATAATTATAAATTGAATAATCAAATCACATTCCTTCAATCCCTAATGATTATTATTAGGACCCGAGCACACACAGTGTGCGAACACCCTATTGGATCCCTAGTGATTATTATAAGGGCCCAAGCACACACTGTGTGAGGACCCTATTGGATCCCTAGTGATTATTATTATGGCCCGAGCATACACTGTGTGAGGACCCTATTGGATCCATAGTGATTATTATTATTATTAGGGTCCAAGCACACACTGTGTGAGGACAGATTTGGTGTGGTGAAAATGTGTGGGCGCTGACCATTCAGTCTGACATTCTTTGAACCATTAATATTAAATGCAAATTAACAATATTATGACATTTTTATTGCAAATGGAATACTTTTAATTTCTTCACACGGTACACAAATAAATCTAAACACGTTTTTACCAAAATCACTCAGCCTTTCATATTTGAAGACCGCATAAAATGATGAAAAAGTCTGTCCGGGAAAAAAACGTTCAGGAAGAAACTAGGTTCCTTTTAAACATGACATATTATTCACTATTAAATCTTCACTGTAAACTTCTAAATTCAAACATGTGAACAGGAAAATCACACCAATAGTAATCTTATTCAGATATACAAAACATTGAGGGCCATATGTTCTTTCGTTTTTAAACTGACCATCAAAAATAAAAAAAAATAAAAAAATTATATATTAAAATATAATATTTGTTTTTCAATCGGATATCAAAAACACGAAATTGAAAAACTGAAAAAAATATTTATTTGTCGGGTTAAAAATACCTGGTTTGATTGTCAACTGAAAAACAGTAGAACAACTTGTACAGATTGAAAAGAATCACTTAAGATTTTAGAATGTATTCACCTCATAAGACTAAAAGAAACTTTCCCGCACTAATGTAAAGGGTTATACTGGGATCTTGACTGCAGTATATAGGCCAGGTCTGGCTCAAAGACGATGGTTTCTATGCGCAAGATGTCACGCAGGTGAGAGTCACTTGGTTGCGTCCTCACGCAGTTCTTGTTAAAGTTCATAACTGAGAGTCTTCTCGCACAAGTATGTCGAGTCAAACAAGCTCAGCATTTTCTTAGCAAATCTCCGATACTCTTGGAACCTGCCCTTATCCAGCTGGCGGTAAAAGCTGACAAGAGGGAGCTGTTGGTGATGACTCTGACACTCGGCGTCACACTGCAGCTCAATGAGCTCCAACTGCAGGTGGTCTGGAGCGTCATCAGGGTCCACAAAGAAAGGAGGAGAGGAAAAAAGCGCAATCTCCTTTTCAATAGCTGCAAAATCCCGAAAGCGCTGTAAAAACTGCTCAGCCAGAGATGAAATGTCTGTTGCCTACTTCCTCATTTGCGCAGACATTGTTCTGTGGAAAACTGGTCATTATTTCCTGCATCGATGGGAAATGTGTGGTATTGGGCTGCGTTTGTGACAGGTGCCTTTGGAAAAGTAACAGCTTGGTCCCAAAAGCTTTGATGTGTTAATACAGTTGGCTTACCACTGCATTTTGAAGGCTCGCGTTCAGCACGTTTAGATGCCGTGTTATGTCAACTAAAAATCCAAAATCAGCCAGCCAAATAGGATCAGATAGTTCTGGAATTGATTGTCCCTTTTTTGCCAAGAATTGTCTGATTTCCTCCCTAAGAGAGTAGAAGCGCTGCAGTGCAGAACCCCGACTGTGCCATCTTACGTCATTGTGGTACACAACATCTCCATATTCAGCCTGGATGTTGAGTAGAAACTGTTGAAACTGGCGGTTGCACAGGTCTTTGGAGCGAATATAATTAATAGCCTTTATCACCGGTTTCATAACATGATCATATTTCAGATGTTTGGCACAGAAAACTTGTTGGTGGATAATACAGTGGAGTAAGTAGCTTTGCCTCCTACTTCGCTGACTTTGTTACAGACTAGGGTTGATAATCCACTTCGCTCGCCAGTCATGGCAGGTGCGCCATCTGTAATAATCCCAGTGACTTTATTCCAGGGTAGTTTCATGTAATCTACGGCAGAACAAACAGAAACAAATTAATCTGTTCCTCTTGTTTGGCCCTTAAGGCTCTGGAGGTCAAGTAGCTCTTCACTCACGTTCATTTCATTGTCCACTCCTCTCCAAAAAATTAGTAATTGAGCGGTGTCAGATGCATCTGTGCTTTCGTCGCAGGCTAACGAAAAAAAGGCAAACTCTACTCCTTTTGCCTCTAACTGTCTCTTAATATCAGATGAAACGTCTTCAATTCTCTGTATCACAGTGTTACGAGCCGGGCAAACATTGGCAAAGACTTGCTTCTTCTCAGGACAAATTTTGTCCACCATTTTCATCACGCAATCTTTAATAAATTCACCCTCTTTGACTGCCTTCGCTGTCAACTTTTCTTTTTTTAGTTACTTTTGCCATTTTAGAAATAGGGTGGAAAGGATCACACGAGGGTCACGCAACAAAAGTCCAGCCGCAGGTCTACTGCCATCTTTTGGTGAAATATAAAATAGCTTTTTTTGTACTCGTGTATTTTATACCGTGGTCAACAGTACAGTGCTGGCGGGCTGCTTATTATTGCTTTTATGACAGAGGCTGTGGGCCATTGTGTACACGGGCCGCAATTGACCCCCGGACCGGATCCCTAGTGATTATTATTAGGGCCCGAGCAAACACTGTGTGAGGACTCTATTGAATCCCTAGTTAGGGCCCGAGCACAGACTGTGTATCCCTAGTGATTATTATTATTATTAAGGGCCTAGCCACGAAGTGGCAAAACCCTTATTGTTATTGTACTTAGTCTTATTATTAAGGGCCTAGCCACGAAGTTGCAAAGCACTTATTGTTATTGTACTTTTTCTAATAACTATTAAGGGCCTACCCACGAAGTGGCAAAGCCCTTACTGTTATTGTACTTTTCCTTATTAGGGGTCAAGCAGCGAAGCTGCTGACACCTATTGTTATTGTTGGTTTTTTTTAAGGGTCCAAGCAGCGAAGCTGCGGGAACCCTATTGTTTTCGTTAGTTTTAATATTATTAGGGGTCCAAGCAGCAAAGCTAAATTTACACACGCACAACTTTGGCCCTGATTGGCCGACAAACATGCAACTACCGCCATCTGATGCAGGAGCAACTGCTGAACAACTTTGCAAGAGGTAATTTTCAAATGATTTTCTGCCATTTTGAATTTTGTGAAAAAGCTTAAAAAAATTTCACAGGCCACAAATTTTGACTGACATGCTCATCAGATGAATTCACACAAAAGTTATGGATTGGATGGATTTTTTATCATTGAATTAATTTGTCTGTTACACGCAATCAAAGTTGCCATGGATGCCGCCAAACAGGAAGTGGTTGCGAATCTCCGCAACCGTATGTCCCATTGTCACCATTTCTTGGATGCATCATTGTCATGCCCATACAAGGCCATGTGCACTGATTTGAATGAATCAACCACATGGGGGCGCTATTTCTGATTAGCACTGTAAACACTCATTACTCATGAACGCAAATAGATATTTCAACCAAACTTGATGTGTAGCATGTGATCCATGTGCTGATGTGCTGCAAGCAACAGGAAGTCAGTAGTTTAAACCATGTGACTGCCACGAGCCAATGAAATTCAAGCTAATAAACAAAGGCAGGCTGTTTTTGATAAAAGCGCTACATTAATGCAGTCCATTTCCAATTTACCATTGGCATAATGTATGGTTGTAATCAGCTGATATTTTCAATATTTACAGACCTATAAAATATTCTTGATATTTTGAAAAATAAAGTTTAGCAAACATGTAAATTGTGTAGTGAATCTATTATTCACTACACAATTTCTTCACAAAGTACACAAGGTTCTTCATTGGGGTTCAGAAGACCCCCATACAGAACTCATTAAAAGAAGGAGTTACCCTGCCCGGAGGAAGCCCCGGGCCCCCGTCTGGAGCCAGGCCCAGAGGGAGGGCACGCCGGCGAGCGCCTGGTGGCTGGGTTTGCCACAGAGCCCAGCCGGGCACAGTCTGAAATAGCAACGTGGCACCTCTCTTTCCGTCCTGAGCTCACCACTCGTGGGAGGAACCGTGGGGGTTGGGTGCGCTGTCAGATGGGTGCAGTGTTAATTTTGGTATCAATTTACGATTTAGTCTTTAGATGAAAATACTTAATTTTAGTAATTTTCATTCTAAATAGTTTTCGTCTATTTTAGTCAATGAAAAGTCATTACATTTTAGTCAACTTTTAGTCAAAATGTTTACTCTCTTTAAACAAATGCAAAAGTCTAATACCGGTATGGCCTGTTGCATGAAGATGATATGGGAGCATAGTTGACAGTCAAGCAATAACCCTTTATTCAGCCTGGTAGGACAATTTGACAAGTTTTTTTGTCCCTTCAAATTCATTCATTAATTTGAACATGGAAGGCAACTAAGGTAAGGAATTCAGATTAGCGCTGTACGCTATTGTTTACTTTTAAGACCAGCGTGGAAATGGAATCGACCTGATTTTCTGTCAATCTCTCCTACTTTGTCAGATTTTCCTACCGTACTGTAGAGCAAAAATTATAGTTGTCTGTCGATCTGTCACTGCAGTCATATGAACGCGATCGTGACAAGACTGCCTTGCCTGCCAAATTTTACATTGTGCTGCCCACTTATGTGTGCAGTTACGGTTGATCATACGGTCTCGCCAGCCGGCAGCCTGCACACTTATGTGTGCAATTACTGTAAATCATACACAGGAAGAGTTTTTACATGAAACTACGGTAAATAATATATGCAGGCAGTTTATACATTTAAATCATACCACCAACGTTTTCGTCTCGTCTCTTTTCGTCTACAGCTTCAATTTAGTCCTAATTTTTATCATCAGTGATCTATTTTCGTCTCGTTAACGTTTCATTTTAGTGATGGTAAAAAGGTTTGTTGACGAAAATAAGACGCAAATATAAAATTAACACTGCATGGGTGGCAGTGAAAGTCAGGGGCCTCGACGGACCAGACCCGGGTAGCAGAAGATGGCGACGTGGAACGTCACCTCGCTGTGGGGGAGGGAGCCAGAACTTGTGCGGGAGGTGGAGTGCTACCATTTAGATCTGGTGGGGCTTACCTCTACGCACAGTCTTTGTTCTGGAACCATACTCCTGGATAGGGGATGGACTCTATTCTACTCTGGAGTTGCTCAGGGGGTGAGGCGCTGGGTGGGTGTGGGGATATTCACAAGTCCCCTGCTGAGCGCCGCTACGTTGGAGTTTACCCCGGTAGACGAGAGGGTCTCCCTGCGCCTACGGGTGGTGGGGTGGAAAACTCTGACTGTTGTCTGTGCATATGCACTGAACAGCAGTTCGGAATATTCGGCATTCTTGGAGACCCTGAATGGAGTCCTGTATGGGGCTCCAGTAGAGGACTCCATAGTTCTACTCGGAGACTTCAACACGCATATGGGCAATGATGGCAATACCTGGAGAGGAGTGATTGGGAGCAACGGCCTCCCTGATCTAAACCCAAGCGGGCGTTTGTTGTTAGACTTCTGTGCTAGTCATAGACTGTCTATAACAAACACCATGTTCGAACATAAGGATACTCATAAGTGTACGTGGTACCAGAGCACCCTAGGCCGAAGGTTGATGATCAATTTCGTGATAGTATCATCTGACCTGAGGCCGCATGTTTTGGACACTCGGGTGAAGAGAGTGGCAGAGCTGTCAACTGATCACCATCTGGTGGTGAGTTGGGTCAAGGGGTGGGTGAAGACTCTGGACAGAACTGGTAAGCCCAAACGGGTAGTGCGGGTTAACTGGGAACGTCTAGAGAAGGCCCGTCCATGAGATCTTCAACTCACACCTCCGGCGGAGCTTCTCTGGCATCCCTGTGGAGGTTGGGGACATTGAACCGGAGTTGGCAATGTTCAAAGCTTCCATTGCTGAAGCTGCGGTAGAGAGCTGTGGTCTCAAGGTCATAGGCACCTCATGGGGTGGTAACCCTCGAACATCGTAGTGGAGTAATCCTACTTGACCTTAGTGCGGCCTTTGATACTGTTGATCATAATATCCTCCTGGATCGCCTCCAGCAAGGGGCTGGTATCAAAGGTGCTGCTCTTCAATGTTTTAATTCTTATTTAAAAGACAAAACATTCTCTGTTAATATTGGAAATATCTACTCATTTTCAGCAACTATCACATGTGGTGTACCTCAAGGTTCAATCCTAGGGCCAATTTTATTTTCTTTGTATATGCTTCCGTTGGGCTCCATTCTCAGGAAACATAATATATCGTATCACTGTTATGCTGATGATACACAGCTGTACCTACCTTT
>JAOEGT010000007.1:669032-687866 GCA_025447795.1 Speoplatyrhinus poulsoni | reverse complement strand
ATCCCCCCCCCCCCCCCCCCCCCCCCTCCAGCCTGCAGGTGAAATAACCTAGATGGAGAGTACTGTGTGATGGAAACATGCAGCAGAAGATATGCAGTGAATAGCCAGCATATTGTGGCTGCCACTGCAATGTGCCCAGCAGGGTCATCCGTGGAGCAGACAGCCTAGACTGTCCCTTTGTCCCGCTCCAGAGGACAGGGGAAGAGATAGGACACCCTTACACTCTGCTCTACTTACTTATATCACAGTCTGCGCTCCTACCTGATATTAATACAGGTTATGTATGTGCATTCAAGGAGAATATCTCTGGCTGTTCTTCTCACCAAATAGTTTAGTTAGGCAGATATTTCAAAATAACAGTTTAAAGCTGGCATAATGCCTGTGGCATCTGGACTGCTTCTGGGTTCATATCCATGCAATTGTACCTATTAGCAGCTGTTTTATCCATAGAGACTTACAGTAAGTACTTGGGTAGCAACCTCATATGGTTTCAAGGTGCGTTATATTAACTTAACTGGTCTAATACGTCTGGCTGCAGGCTGTTTTGGTCATCAGCGCTTGAATGGCATGATGCAATGCTTTTTACAGCATGGATTTGAGTAGCAGGTGTATCAATAACTAGGGGTAATCTTCATCTTAATCCTATTAATAGGTTTTAGTCAGCATACTCTTCTATACCCACACTATTCCCTCACATCTGTTCATATTGTAGTAGCCTGAAGGCTTGCCTCATTTGTCTGCTTCCTGTAGGTAGCACTTAATAAACTTCTATTTTTCCCATTGTATTTATCCCTGTGAACACATTGAGTATTTTACAGTCACGCAAAAGCAAGAATTCATAAAAAGGCAAGTAAAAATCACAACAATCTCAGGTCCCAGGACAAATTCTTGGTCATTTTAAAATGAAATGAAAGCAAAGCGGTGTTGGAGAGTTACAAAATGAAGGTTCAGGCATTTGAAAGCATAGAATACTCTATTGTGTTGGTCTGATAGACCTGCCCCGTGGAGCATGATTGCAGTGAGCACAGCCTGCTCTGAATTATGACAGATAAGACAATCAATATTGGACTGGGGTGGGGTGGTGGGGTCAGAGGAGACAAGTGAATGTTTATGAGATCTATTATCAATGAAATGGTGTGTGTGTGTGTTTGCCACGGGCTCAGGGTGGGTGTGGTGCGGGTGTTTTGTATGCGTGAGAACGTGTGCATTTGTGTGTGCACAACTGTGCACTAGTTCCACAGATACTAGTTGGTATGTACGGTAGATGCACACACGTGCACATCTGTGAATCTGTGTTTGCATTCGTCACACACACACACATGCATGTGACTGTTTGGTCTGCTCTGTGCACGAGTTTGTGTGCGTGTGTGTGTGTGCACATAGCGAGACCAAGCAGAAGTAATTTCCCATGCTATCTGATAGCAGAGCAGAGCTGACTGCCAAGGGGCGGGACTCTTGATGATTGACAGAAATAGATGGCTGTCAGTCAGTGAGAGAGGGGATTTGGGGGTTGGGGGTCACATTCAGCCCAGACCTAAGGCTTTGTTCCCCAAAAGAGGAGTAGAGAATAGCTGCATAGCTGCAAAGGGTTCTGGTAAAATAATACAATCCATGTTTGTTACTTATTTCTAGAAAACAGGTGTTCAGGTTACATGATGATGACAATGTTTTCTTAGCCATAATGCTTATTTCAATATTTTTATATTGTCAAAGTATATTATATTGTATATTGTCAAAGTTTTCAAACTTTGACAATATAGTCATGTGTTTAATCCCCATTAAAGCCTCACATCCACCAAGATGTCGGCCGACAATCTTTTTGGTGAATGCTAGCATCTCTGCTTGGTGGAGATTGTCTAGCGATGCCTGCAGACATCTGTGTCTTTTATAGGTGTTAAGGTCGATTCAACATTTTGAATATTTGGTTGCTAAGGGGAGAAGTTTAGCACATTAGAGCAGAAAACAGACAAGGTTCGTTGTTTATTATAAGAATACATGTAAGAAAGTTATTTTGGACAAGGTAATTTTGTATTAATAAACTAATCTGCATGTTACTTTCTTTTAATGAAGTATGATTGCTGCAATTGCAGACTGTTGGCTTTGTTTTAATTATTTACATATTGCATATGGTTTTATACTAGGAAACAATAGAACTGTTAAGTAAATCTTTATAAAAAATAACCACTTAACAACTGTAACTACAAGATAAACACTAAAATTAGGCAACATCTTAACTCCTTACCTTGGTACAGTATATTTAAGTTAATTTAGAAACTGGAAAGTTTCTGCTAGCTCTACAAGTATATTATAAAAGCATGCTCTCATGTTTAATCATGCAAATTTGTCTTTATCTCTATGGTTTGGTGGCATTGCGATTCTCTCTACACACAGGCGAGTTGCTCTCCATCTCCTTGTGTCTTTTTGTGCCCTGCCATGTTCTGCAGTGTTGTCAGGTTTTACGCCTGGTGGATGCTAGGCTTAATGGTGACAGATATGAGCTCACTAGCGACCTCTAGAGTGGAAACGCTGTTAAACGGTCACATCAGCTGAAACCAATCAATTGAGCTGTGGCACACAATGAACACACGTGACACCAACACCACCCAGGCCAGTGGCACTGGAGCACAGATGAATTTGTACCTTGACCCCTCCCCTGGCATAGCTCCCACTGTCTGCCCTTCTCTGTCCCTCTCTCTGTCTCCATTGAGCAAAAGGCTTGTGAGACAACAGGTTGGAATTAGATAAAAGTTATCAAGCTGCCTAGATACAAGCTGTGATACCTGGGACATATTGGAGTGTGTGTGTGTGGGTATAGTATGTGAACACACTCCTAATCTATTTATTCACTTGTCATTGGCTGCGATAATGGTTTTCCCGTTCTACACCCCCTAGCCCAACCCCCAGTGGTCTGTGTGGGTCTGTTAACTTAGAGCGGGATGGTGGGAGGGGGTGTGTGCAGAGGTTGATGAGCACACCTGTATTTTCTCATCAGACTGTAATCAGACCAATTACACGCGTGACGGAAAGCATGGGCAGGTTGATGTAGGCAAGAGATAAGGACACACACACACACAGCTTTCGGGATTAAACTCTCTGTCTTGTGGTATCTGCGTCTCTTATCAGGGACAACCATCCCTGACGTGACCTGTCAGCTGCCATGGCTACACTGTCTACACACATGCTCACGCACAACCACACAGTTGGATACAATGCAGCGTAATGTGTAATTGCCTCTGCCTAAATGTAACGTGAGCATCAGAGGTCACCTCCTGATGGGCAGGACTGCTACTTCACTGTTGTGCTGAACACACAGCTGGTGTTTACAAATACAAAGTCATTACATATTTGAATTTTAAAAAGTTTATGAAATATAAAAGGGGATATCTGCTTTCTGTCCGTGTAGGCATATGACGGCTTTGCCATCTTGGGAATATCGCGACTTCTAGAGCCGTCGGACATGGTTCTGCTGGCAATTCCTGACAAACTGACTGTGATGACCTACCTGTACCAGATCCGGGCCCACTTCTCAGGCCAGGAGCTCAATGTGGTCCAGATTGAGGCCAACAGCAGCCGCAGCACCTACAAGGTGGGCGACTTTGAGACAGACACCAGCGCCTCCATCGGCCAGGACAAGTTCTATGCTGAGCTGAACAGCGATGTGGTGCACCCCCAGCCTAGCTCCCCGGCCACTGTCGACGGTGGAGAAACCAACGGCAATGCTATCGCTAGTGGTGCTAATGTTAACTTCACTAAAGTCGCCAAGGAGGAGGTGCCATATGTTGGTGCTAAGGCAGATATGGGAGGGGGTTTGGCAACAGCTCAACTTGTTACGTCACTGTGTGTGCCGGTCACCTCTGCCACAGACTCTGCCCCCAGGGCCTCCTCCAAGTCTCAGGCCACGGCCCCAACGTCAGAGGAACAGAGGAAGATCAAGAAAGACCTGGAAGATAGCGCTAAGACAGAGGCACAAAGAGAGAGAAAGGAAGAGGGTGAAGATGTGCACGGAGCCAAGTCTGACTCTCTGACATGTATAGGGACCACCGTCTCTTCCACCTTGCAGCATCAGAAGTTGGCTTTGTCCTTCAACAGAGATGCTGAGTTGAAGATGACAAGAGAAAGCTTGCCACACTCAGAGCTACACAAGTCAGAGCCAGCCTCTGAGAGCCAGTCTGCACCAATCAACCAAGTAGGCATGCCCACTAAGCAGGTAAAGACATAGACAAGCGTGTTCAGTGGTGTGCCCAAGCCCTTCAACCTCTGTGGGGGTGGGAAAAAAAATATTAATTTTTAAATAAAAGTTTCACAAATACACATCACAAATTAAATACACTGTACCTGCATTTGAATTACACCGATGCTTCAAAGCTATATATTTTCGCCGTTTGTACCGTCAGAGGATAGGCGCTGTCTTTGTTTGTTTGTGTTGATTTACACAATATAAACCAATTTAAAGCCCCCCATATTCTATGAAGCATTAATTATTTTTGGAGATATACTTAAAGTGAGTAAGACCGGTATTTACCATCAGGTTAACCTTATAACCTTGTCACCATTGTTGAGTCTGGCTGGAGATAAAGCCATTTGGATGTTGTCAGTAAATGTCTACTGAATGAATCCTTCCATGTGTTTATCCCCTGGCTCCTGCTCTGATTGCAACTTTCATGCGCAGCACATCAGGCTGATGTCTGCACATGTCTGATGCCCGCTAATCTTCCCATCCCCATGTCCATGCTGCTTGTGAGACAGTGGGATTGTCCCGCCCCCGCGTTCAATGTTGTTTTGTCCCTCATCCTAGTAGCACCTGGGACTCATCTGGCCGGGCCCTGATGGAGGATGTGCCAGCGAAAGCCCCCTGCTTTGACATTTCATTATATTTCTCATTATATTTTCCATAACTGCAGTTTGAGCTGTGAGCACTCAGGCATGGAGACGCCGCACACACCTCATCTAGTCTTGTCTCGCTCTCTCACACACATGCACGGCTTGCACTTGTGCACTGACACCTGTCTGTGTGCTTGTACAGACACAACACACACACACACACCTTAGAGGTGGCGCAGGGTTCGTGGCAGCCATGATGTTCATTTTGATGTGGTGGTGGTGTTAGTTGTGTTGGCTTGGTCTGGTGAATAGATGTCAATGTCATTGTAGTTTCAGCCTCTTTTGTCCATTAGCAATATATCACATAATCAACTCATGCTGAACGTTTGATACCTATATCCTGTAAAACTCATCAACACCATCAAGAAGTGGTATACCTGTAGTAGATTTTTCATAGGATTTTTGCATTGTCAATCGCAAGTATACGTAATTCTGGCACAGTGCTACTGCAGTGCTTTATTTACAAATGTCAGTCTTTATGTTTATATTAAGCAGTAATTGTAGCATTACAGTACTTATTTAACAGATTTACAAGACCTGCAAACAGCCAGACTCCTGTTAAGTTTCCCAACAAATTCCTCAGTATAAGTTTAACGTCCAACTTGGTTTTATTTTGTTATGGAGTTAGTAATCGTGAATAAAAATCATAATTCAGGGCTCCAGACAAAATTTTTCCACTTGTAGCACCACTAATCATTCATATTTTTCAGTGTTTCGTCTTGTAGGTCATATCTTTTCAGCAACGGAGGGGAGGGGAAGGTTGTTGCCCCTGGGTGGTGCTTGTGTAGTCTAACTCGGACTTACGAAAAATGCTGTAGTGCTAACAATACTGCAGCTCCAACACATTTATGTGGGATTTTGCGTGGGTCTTTGTCCAACGCCCGCTGGCCGACACCTCCGTCACCGTGCCCCACCCTGTGGTGGACACGTCTGTGTAATTTGTAGCGCGACGCAACACGTTCCCTAATGGGGCCCCCTTGTGGAGGAGCTGGGCTTGGGTCCACACCTTCAATGCCCTCCTTCACCTCGGGAACCTTGGCGCCAGTATACACTTTTTCGTATTGATGGCGAAGTCCAATTTTCCCAGGTGCGTCACTGTCAGTGAGGTATACTGGCTTCGTCTTGAGATGAGCTGCATATTAGCCAGTTGTCCAAGTAGTTGTACATTCGCACCCCCTGCTGGCCCAGCGGTGCTAGGGCAGCCACCAGGCTGAAAGGCAGAGCTTGGAACTCGTACATTTGGTTCTGAAAGGAGAAGCGTAGATACTTCCTGTAGCGTGGGTGAATTCGGACATGGAAATATGCATCTTTTAAGATACAATTTCACAAACCAAACAGTTTGTTCAGCACTATGGGGGGGGTTGTGTCTATCGTCTTCAGAACCCACGGACACGCCATGCCTGTATGCACTATTGGAGCGTGGGCTTGGATGGCAATAGGTCGGGCGTGAGCCCGCTCATGTTCTATTGTTTTACCATTCCCGTATGCTGTGAGATCACGGGGGAGCTGGATTTACTACAGCTGAGCTTGAGTGTTGAACTGGGCCGACTGTGACAGCTGAGCTCGAGTGTTGAACTGGGCCAACTGTGTTTAATTTGTTTGGCGAGTCGTCGTTTGTAGAACGAGGACTATAATTTGTCTCTTTAAACGTTTTAGCAGGCCGGCGTTTATAGAACGGGGGCTGACAATAGCTTTGATTACAGCGGTTTGCCCGTCGGTATTCATGTAATAGGGACTGGGATAATCTCTTAACATAGGTGGATAGCAGGAGTGGGGCGTGCTTAGCATAGACAAGACACTTGAGCGAGTAGTCGAGCAAGTGTGTGTATTTGTGCAGACATATCATGCTCTCCAGCCTCGTGACGGAGGAGAGAGTGACGTTTTTGCGGGCCTCTTCCCGTTCAAATCTGCCCCGCTCCTCTTTAGAGCTCGTTAAGGGCTTTGGAGACCTGCTCCACTGACCTGGCTGCTGTTTATTCCTGCTTGAGGGGCGGAAGGAGTTTCTGCTTCAGCCCCGTGGGTGAGACTGCTGCTGTGGCGGAGCCGGGGAGCGGAAGGCTCCATCTCTCTTGGGGGCACCATTAGGGGAAGCCGGAGCCTTGAGCAAGGGGGAGATAAAAAGCCATGAAGCACGGTGGCCTGCTACATTGGCCGCCATGGCTCCGCCCACTGCCTGAGCAGAGCAGCGAGTGATCCATAGCGACAGGTCAATAACCTTCCAAAGCTCGACTAGCGCTTCGCTGCCCTCTGGCATTGATTTCGCTAGCTCGTTCAGCATCGTGGCATGGTAGCGCTGAAGCAACACCTGTGTGTTGGTCGCGCAGGCTGCTTGACCAGACCGTAGGACCATTCTAACATAGAGGCCATCTGCCGGCCGGCCCTAGATGGGAGGAGTGGACTCTTTCTTAGCCCCGTTGACTCTGTGGGGGCTATAGGCCCTTCCATGGGCGGGAAAACCATATAGCTCAGCTCACTAGCTTGGTCCAGCCTAGTAAGGCTAACGAAACCCGGACTTGCGCACGGGCGGAATAGGGGTTAGTCCACTCTTTTTTAACTTACTCATGGACCTCAGGGAAGAGTGGGGTGAGGGGAGGGCCTTGACAAGGGGCTCCCTAATATAATTCTCCATCCAGAAGTGACCTTCAGCCACAGGTGGAACAGGAGTGGGGAGGCCCAGCGTAGGCCCAGCTTAGGCGCAGCGTAGGCGCAGCGTGCCGGCCGACCTCCAGTAGCTCTGTGCTAAAGACCTTAGCCGCATGCAAAGCTACCTTGCTAGTCTCGTCGTTGAGGTAGATTGACTTCCGACGACTCTAACTTGCACTCTTCGTGGACGCCGAACTCTGTCCCCTCCGGGCTCCTCCCAGAACCTGCTCGGGATGGAGACTACTAGACCAGTTGGAGGCGATGGGCTAGCACGAGGCGAGCTAGCTCCAGGTGGGGAGGCGGTGTGCGAAGCGGGCCTACACCATCCATCCACCAGGACATCCACCACCTCCGGGAACAATCGGAGTCTCTTCCGGATTTTTCCCGGTTATATTTGAGAATTGGCCTTGCATGGCACCTCGTCCTCGATGAGGACAGCCTTGGCATGCGGCCTCCCAAGGCAACACACGCCTCTCAAATGACGGTCTCCTCTGACTCGGGAATGGCCTCACTCCGGGTACAGTCCCGACAACATCGTGTCCTGTAGGACACAGGAAAAATGCACACACAGGCATTCGGAGCTGGTGAGTAAACAGAACACATACCAACTCTAAATAGTATGCAGAGCTCTATGTATAATATTAATTATCGTTATTTGCATACAGTTACGGTAGGTAGATTCGAAAGGATTCCTAGCCAAGTGGACACGATGCAAGAAAAGAGGAAGTCATGTTTTAATCTTGCAAGCACAACCGTAACGTAGATGGATCTTGGTGCAGATAGCCAGTGCTGTGTTCCAGACTTTATGCAAGTTAGAGAGGAAAGTGGTTATAAAATGCAGAAATATTTCCAATATTTTGCAGAGGGATATGTTTCGTATACATCAAACATCCATCTTCTCCCGCTTATCCGGGGTCGGGTCGCGGGGGCAGCAGCTTCAGCAAGGGACCCAAAACTTCCCTTTCCTGAGCAACATCATCGATCTATGTTGATACATCAACCAAATAAATCATAATACTGAAAACTGTGTTTACAGTACGACAAAAGTTGCTACATTCAAAGGGCTGAATGGGCTTGTTCGTAATGTCCCCCCATACTCCCTACCCCTTTCAACTCTAGGCTATTGCACAACATTCTGAAGTGGTGTTACTCACTCGTCTGGCTAGCTGCAATAGCACGTCTTTCAGCAGGTGCGATTGGTTCAGTAAAACGTTATATGTATGAGCCAGAGTAGACAGAAGCACCTGAAGCTTTGAGCCAAATATCCACATATAATCCAAGTTGTGTCACAATGGTTAGTTCAGAGTATCTTTCAGATAGTAAAAAAATTTACTTTCTTTCTTGAACAATGCATTACAATTATGTGTACTTCATAATTAATATGGTTGCAGCATTACTAAACCTCAAGTTTTATAATAGGTGTTGCTGTAGAAATTGCGCTTCAATGCCGACAGGTAGAAAATGTTTGCTGCCAGGATATAAATATGGTGTGTATTACATATTGTAAACAATGTTACAGAAGACTCAAAATTATTGATATTAATAATTTGTTTACTTTATTTTTATAACAATTTAAAAACAGACAATACTGTTGTATATGCCACATTTCAGGACACTGAAGGACATAAATAGAAGTTGGCAACAAATAATAAGCAAGTGTCGTTTCTTGTAAACAGAACTGAAGCATATAGGTGTACTGTACATATAAATAAAGTAAATATAAATCAACTGTTTTATCCTGCTGAAGTGTGATGAGCTGCCATTGGCACCAAGGTGCATGACATTACACCCTGGTCCACAGCCTACCTACAGGGCAGAACACAGGCATGTCAAGGAGAGCAGTTTATAAAACAACATTTTAATAAGAGGATCTATGCAATGTATTCTCTGAAAGCCAAAGACAGACTGCTGAAATGGATGTCTTTATTCTTGAGTCAAACTTGTTAATTAGTTGTATAGCCCTTAATCACAAATGACACCCCTGAACCTGCTCCTCCCCCCAGGCAAGGATAAACTTCCTTTACAAGCCATGTGTGTTAAAAAGAAAGAGACCCCGTAAGGGACCACAGAAGAGTAATCCACCCTTTCATGAATGTTATGTGTCGGGCAACAAGACTGACTAAATACATTGCCGCAACACTACTTGTGGCCATTGTAGCTTTGGAAATTGAACACAGTATACAAAAAAATAAGGGAACTAAAAATGTCAAATTAGATTTTCTTTCACCAAATTATCAAATCACCAAATTAACACAGATTTTTGCCCAGTGTTTCTCTAGACAACTGAGGAAGTCGTCTTCCTCAACGATTTGTCTGTCTGACATCCTACATTTCGGCGCAGGATTGATGGATGGGTCATTACACTGGATCTTAACATTTCTTGTAGTCCTTACATTTTTGGTTGATGCGCTCGGGCTGTGCTGGAAACACAGAAGCCACATTACACACATACTGAAAATAAATCTGCATGAGCTATAGTGCAACTTATTTTGAAATAATAATTGACTTTCCCCATTACTTGTTATATAGGTAGATGTACAGTGGCAACATAATTACTATGATATTGTCACCTATGCAATGACGGTGTATTCGCATTCTAAAAACTCTTTCAGCGTTTTGTCCACATTACATATTGAAGCTAGTCACACGTGTGTTTATTTTGAATACCTTCCACAATCGCTAGCATAATAAAACTCTGCTCCTGGTATTACGGTTATTCTAACCGTCACCAATTAAATGATGATTATCGAAAATACTATAGATAAATTAGGGTACATATAAAAAAGTCAGTAGCTCAGACAACATAAAACTTACCTGGTGCAGCAGAAAACTCACCGTGCTTGCCTCTCTAACGTGAGTCGGTGGAGGGGAAGGATGATTCCGGGTACTGTAGTAGCATGTGGGAGAGAAGGCAGCTTAGCTGAAATTGACAGTATCACTTTCCAAAAGTCAGAGTCCTATGTCGATCTTACAGGGGTACAGTATATGTATCAGACGTTCAACACAGAGTTGATTATGTGATGTAGTGCAATGGACAGAAGACTGGCTCTGCAAGATTAGTCATTGTAGGTACAGGCTGGTTTCCTGTTTGTGGCCAGTTATAATACGTAAGATTATGTCACAGATGAAGTGATGTTTACTAGATGTGTGTTGGAAGGTGTGCATGCATGCAAAACCAGTGTGTTGCCCCTTTGTGGGGAAAACATAATTGCAGTTATTAAATCTACACATAACAGTTACAAATAGATATATGAAGAAATACTATAGACATTTACCACACAATAAGAAATGCAAATTGGCCCTCTAAATCCTATAATGTAGATTGTTCAATTGGTCCCCTATGCTAAATAAAGTATATACATGTAATACAGAAAAATATTTTCTTTCTCTCTCAGGAGTCCGTTAGTTCAGCCCCTGCATCTCATCCCCAAGCTGAGAAGGTGAGTACAGTGTCTTTTTCAGGCTCTCCTGAATGATAAGCAGCTGACTGCAATTGCCTGAATCTGTTTTCAAGTTGAAAACTCCTTTCAGAGTGATTACAAATCCTAATAATTAAAAACCTTGAAATCCTCCCGTGCTCTTTCCCCTCTCACTCTGTTTGTGTCTTTCTCCCAGAAAGTGCAGTCTCGTCAGGAGGAGTTAAAGGAGCGTGCAAGGCTGCTGTTGGAACAGGCCCGCAGAGACGCTGCCATGAAGGCTGCCAACAAGTCTAACTCCGCCCACAACCCTGCACTCCTCCTCCAGCCCACCAGTCCCCCAACCATCACCAATGTAAGCTGCATGTCTGTGTGTTTTTGTGTGCGTGTATAAAGGCCCATTTATGACGAAGTGACGATTTAGTCAGTAGTCTGCATTTTTGTCACGTCACATTTTGTTATCACCTCAGATCGCTTGGAACCTCGACAAAGCAGAAACTAGAAAAAGTACCTAGTACCAGGTACTATCCCTTACTTTTGTCGAGATGATATGGTACCACGCAGTGGAAAAGCTTGCAAATCGATTAGAGGCGAGGCAAGTTTAGTTGAGCTGGTACCAGCAGTGGAAAAGCGCACATAGATGGGCCTTAAGTGTTCAACATTCAGTGGTAGTACAGCCGTACACCCGTACAGTGTAGACCAGGCCTGGGCAAAGTGAGGCCCAGGGGCCGGATGCAGCCCTTTGAGACATTCTACCCGGCCCGCCCGGTACATCAAACATTTGAAAAATAATACAACATAAAATTACTTGACAAGCTCTGCAGAATGTTACTTTATTTATTCTGCCAAATGCCGTAAATGTAAATGTATTTACTGCTGCATAAAAAAATTGCATAGAGTTAACTGTTATATTTGATTATGAAAATGGTGCATAGGAATACCATAAATATGCATAAATATGAAAGTTAACAAAGTTAGCGGTTTTGTTTTCTACTTTAAAATGTTTTAGCATGTTGGTTAACAAAGTTGTGGCCCGCGAAGTTCTCTGACATTTTCAATGTGGCCCTCAAGTAAAAATAATTGCCCACCCCTGGTGTGCAATTGTGTTACAGGCTTCAAAATTCTCATTGGTATTTAATATAATATAACACTCATAAGTGTTATATTTCCAAATACTTCTTCTAAAAATAATATCCACCAATAACTCATGGGCCACTAATCGGTCACGGTCAAAAAATATCTTGATATATTGGCAAAGGTCCAGACAATCTTATCCAGTAGACTTAAAATATTTAGTCCAAAACACATTATTACATTAATAAATACTGCATAGACTGCCGTTGCATTCATTTCATATTTGCCGGCAGACGTAATATTCATTTCATTCTGTCATACCTGTAGGCTGTTCTAGTTCGATGTTGGCATAGCTCTCAAAATAGCCGCTGCATGCTGCAAGAATTTGATTGACAGATCAATTGAACCAATAGGAGCTGTGTAAAGTCTACATTAGCCAATGACAGTGTTGAAAGAGGAGCCCGTCTCTCTGCTTACAGACCTAGTCCCCATTTCCCGAAGGGCTACAATGATCTTAAGGTGTCACATTATTTTATCTCCGCGAAAGCATTGTTGTTTACGTGCCACGCTAAATTCATCGTAGATTAATGAGGGCTCTGCACGACTTGTTAGTCCATCGTAACAGGACCGTTGCTGTTTTTGCACCTCCCTCAACCGGCTAATAGCAACAGCAAATTAAGACATTAGAATTCAAATAAATGCTGGCTAAAAGCTATTGACAATTTTTTACACCACAGTAAATGCATATCTGCATGAACTTAATTGTAAAACATGCAAAATGACAGTTAATTATTATTAGGCAGGTATGAGGCATAGGTACAATGAGATGGTCAACAATATATAAAACAATATGCTATATACGAGAAAATGTTGAAGCCGTTTTCTTTATAACTCACTGAGCGTTACTGAGCAAATTAAACATTGTACACCTCTCTCACCCTGTCAAAAGGATTTTAGTGACGGTACTATGCCCCGCCCCCTTCCACAGAATGCCTTACTTTATATGTTTGATTAGTTCTGAATTTAAGTATTACATTTGTATTTTCACTTTACTTTTGGCCTTATTAGTTTCAGTGTATCGGGGAACAGCAAATATTATAACAACTGTACAGCAATGAACATCGTCATTTTATATGCTTACTGTTACTGATGTAATAAGCAGTATTTGTGTTTTTCCTACGAGCACTTTCCACTATTTGCCATTTTTGTGCCTTCTATATTTGTATGTATTATAAAAAAATCTTTAGGCATATTATATGTGTGTAACACAAACTTGACCAACAACAAACATTATTTTGCTATATTTTACACCAGTTCTTATTTAGAAATTACTATTAGTCACAGGGCAAATGCGCATTCTGTACATAAGATACAAATAAAAGAATATTAAAATCCCAGAATTGAAAAATTATTGCCTTCCCATCAAATGATGAATACCCAATTATTGTGATCCAGCCCTAGTAGACTGTTGATGTGGAAGGCCCCTGATTTGCCTTGAGACAGCTGGCTATGAACTGGTTCATTATCTGACATGTGATTTATGGTTTTGATTTAATTATGCAATATTTTGCTTGCTTTTAAATATATTATAAAATGATATGTGGATGTAGTGTAATATATTATTTGAATTACAACAGTTATTTAGTGCTTATAGTTATATATTAGTTGCTTTGAACAGAGGCCTTTCTGCAACATAGGTTTGTGGGTTGACACAATCCAGCAGACTCCAGACCCTGAGAGGTGTCCCTGGGTCATCCTTGTATGTCTACACTCCTCTTGAGTTCATGTGTTCTTTACAACTACACCCAAATGCTGTTTCTCTTACTAACTTCTCATGCACACTCTTAAGGGCAGCTGAATAAAGTTGCTCCCAAAGGTGGATGAGCACTATCAGAACATGTCTCTCTCCTCTTTTTGACATTTACACTGTACTCTTCTTGACTACCTGCAAGGTCCTGATCCAAATTACTCCAGCTCGCTTACCTATTGCATGGAGTCACTCTTGCAGCCATCTGTCAGTAGAGCTAGGGCTGTTCATACTAGCAAAGCTGACAGACTGGAAATGTTGGTGTAACTCACAGTTATGGGACCAACGCATTCGACCGAAGAAAATATACCAAGGCACAGGGGCATAGATGGACCCCTAGGAACCCTTGGTAAACACCAGGGATGTAATATTTGAGCAGTATATGGGGGGGTCTTCTTGGAGGATTCCTGACAAGAGCTATGAGGGGGAAATGGAATGAAAACCTTTGGTAATTAACTATCTGAAAGGCAGCAGCCGGGTGCCTCATGCTGCACCCTGAAAGAGCAATACGCCCTTGAATGAAATATTTTTATTTTATTTATTTATTTATTTTTTTCTGTTTGTACATGTTTATCAGTGTCTGTGTGTGTGTGTGTGTACACAATAAAACATGCGTGTGAAAACGTGTGTCTGTCAGGCCTCAGGAGGAACAGTTTCCGGTTATATCTAAGGAAAAAGCTAAATAAACGTATGCCTTCCAAGGACCAGTAATGTTGAAAGTCGTCAGACAGAGAGAGCAAATTAAAGGAGTTTTTCAAAGCTGTTGCCACAGCAATATATTCCTCTGCGATAGGCAGATAGTCCTTCGTCACCCCTTGTTGCTGTGCTGCAAGATGGTCGACTTCACTTAGATTGGTCCCTTAAAGTTGCCCCCTCCCACTCTAATTTCATTACTCATTTCCACAGACAATTGACTAAGGCCCTGGTCACACCGAGATGCGTCGCTAAAGGCGCGTCCTCTTCAAAAGCGTGTTGATAAACCTCAGATCACACACAGATGCGCTGCCTGCGCCAAAGAGAACGGCTGCCTGGGCCAACATTGACGAACAGCCCGAGTCTGCGCCTTGTGCTGAAAAGTTGATAATATTTTTACTTTTATGCACGTTTAAAAAACGCGAAGCGTGACCCCATACCATCGGAAAACAATGCTTTTGCTAGCGACGCATTTCTAGCGATGCGTCTCGGTGTGAGACGCCCTAGTCTGCATTAGAGAGAAGGAATGAGAAGATGTATGGAGATATTGAATTGTATTAACTTTTTTCAAAGCATTGATCAAAGGAATGAGGTGGCATAGAGTTCAACACCCTGATATTTGTTAATTGTTTAGTTTAAATTACTAGATGTCCTGTTTTGATTAGTGTGTGTGGTGGGGTGGTCAGTGTTGTCAGCTGCAGAGGCTCATCTGTCTTCCCTCCTCAGCTTCTCTGTGCACAGGTACAGTATTTTGTGATTTTGCATGCTTAGGGAATGGTTTAATTCAAAGAAGGAACACTTCTGTAGAATACTGCTCTAAAGGGTGAAGGTTAGAGTCGGGCCGATAGACAATGCCATCGTTCATTGCCGATGGCTGACAGACATCACGATATCTATCATTGTGTTAAAAAAAAAAAAAGGGCAGAAAGTGTCAAACCAGCATTATAAATATCTACCTAAACTTTGCGTGCAATACGCTCTCTGGTTATTAGGCTACTCGCCTTCTCTTTCCGCCTCTCTCTCTCTCTCTCTCTCTCTCAAACACACACACATATTTGCATGCACCAGAGTGGTCCCCTGGCCCGGGACGCTCACGACCAAGCCCGAGTGGCCTTTTATTGTGGCCAACCTGAGGCACACCTGTGCAATACTCATGCTGTCTGATCTGCATCTTGCTGTGCTCACTAACATAGATTTAGACAGATTTGTGAACAATATTTGAGAGAAATAGGCCTTTTGTGTACATATAGAAATAATTAGATCTTTGAGTTCAGATCATGATGACTGATGGAAAAATCAAAAGTGTTGCATTTATCATTTTGTTGAGTGTAGTTTACTGCTTACTCACTTTGCTCTAGCCTACCGTGATGAGGTTCGCTAGCTGTTTGGCTAGGGCCTGTTTGTGTTGACAATGTAGTGTATTCCATGAACCCGCACAATAGTCTTCTGTCCATCTTTTGCGTGAATTACATGAGCACAAATCCTGCACAACACCACTTCAGAAGTGGCTGTTCTCTTTAGGTATAACTCAAAGTATTGCCAGATAGATAAAAACCAAGCAAAAACATTTTGTATTCCCTGCACGCAAGGCAGCATATATTGCGTATATTGTATATGTATATTGTTTATATTGTGTAAGTAATTTTAAGCTTCTGTGCACATTGGCTAGTTAACAAATGCAAACTACTTCTTAAAAAAAACTTTACCACTAATAATATAGGCTAATAACAGACAGAATGTCAACACTCCATTATTGATGCGCTGTGACTCATGGGAAATATTTCATATCTAGAATAAGGTGGATAATAGATTAAAGGCAGGGTTAGTCATTCTTGAGAACACTTGCTGACTTTGAGCTCAAATCAAAACAAACTCCCTCAGAAGCTCCGCCCCACACTGACATTTAACCAAGTGCCAGTGGGTTTAAACCCCACCTTGGACTCAAAATAAAAAATAAATAATAATGTAGTAATATACATTTACGTAATAATAAAAAAAAAATGAATAATATAACGACACAATTATTATGGTAAGATAGCTATCGCTTAGATAGAGCAACTGTATCTCAAACAGAAGATCCAAGGTTCAAATCTCATTTCAGCAATTTTGGCACTTAATTCATCTTCTAATTTTAACTTGACATTTAAATATGAAATATATACAGATCCAGACTAGGGATGTGCGTGATTAGTCGGTTTAATGCTGCTACCGTCGCTAGTCGGCACTATAAATACTAGTCGGTTAATTAAGCATATTATTTTATTTATTAAGAATAACATTTTAATGTTAATTTAATTATTATTAAGTAGTGGCTCAGTCAGTCTCTCCCTGTCTCAGAAACACGTGAAACAATCTGTTGACGCTGCAAGTTGGAAGTGCCTGATTCCATGCGTTCCTAGTGGCGAGGGAGCGGGGACAACTCTCAAAGCAGCAAAACTTTGTTGCCACTAGCTCTGCTCGCAGTAGAGAGTAGACAACTCAGAGTTGAAATTTGCAGCTCAGCTTCATGCATTATCAAATGAGAGCAGATGCTTTCATGTGTTGAATAACTACCGGTTGCTAATCAAACAAATCTGGATTCACAACCTCACAACCTATCTGTTTTCTATTTAACAATACAGTACAACTACGGTACATTTAATGTTGTTAAAAAAAAAAAAATTGCTAAATAGCATTCTGCTATGCTAAACTAGCTATGGAAGTACGGTAAGCTATAATTAGCTACCATTTTTCAACAAGACAGCCAATGCAGCATACAATATAGTCATAAAGAATCAATATTAAATGAGATTTTCATAATGCTCTCGACTCTCCGTACCGCTGCCTGTGAAAAACTAAGCGGTTTTGGCACTCTGCCATTGTTGTATTGTAGGCTACTGTAACTGTTCATCTTCCGAAGATCAAGCGGTCTGTAGATTATTTTCTAAATAAAGAAAAAGGAGGCTGGTGGAGAGAGAAAGATAAAAATTGGTCTCCACCCACAGAAAAAACAAGTAGAGACCTGAAACATGTAAACACGCTGACAATGTTAAGGCTGATTGTGATTAATTTGGACGGTTTTGGAGTGTTTTGCTATTTTTAGACTAGTCGACTAGTAAGTTTAAAATGTTATTTAAACGACAGGGAAATTAGTTGCTAGGACAGGGGTCGTTACTTTGGGTGTGGCCAATATGCACATATTGATCCCATTATCATTTCAGCACATATGAAAGATCTGTTAACAAATTGGAGAAAAGGGTTGGGTGTTTCAAATTATGATAAACATCAAATATGTTCTCCAACATCCTCAATTATTTTTTAGAATTACCATGGAAATGTTACTGCTACATGCAATGGTGGGAGTCACTGATTATAATATGAAAATGAGAAAATAAGGCCAAAAGACTGGCGTCCTCCTTATCATGAACCAGTGTTCTATACCTGAGGGCGACGTCGCCCGCAGGGACGACGTGAGTCACTTGCATGGCATGTTCTAAAAATAGCACTTGTCGCCATGGATGGAGCTCAGTCTACAAATTTTATTTCATTGTGTTGCTGTTATTTTTGATGTAGGCTAGATCTGGAAATAACAATATTGAATATAATATTTTGAAAACAATAATGTTGTAGTGTTTGAACTCTGATCTTGCCTGGGGTCAATATCGCTCACAAGCCTCCATTTCACTCTTGCTGAGAAACGGGCTTAGCTACATTGGGGAGCTTATAAAGACTTTTTTTTTTGTCAGAAAAGCGAAAGACAAATTTATATTTTGACAATGGTTGTGAGTAAAGGTTATTATTTGAAAGGAAAGACTCTTCTTTTTTACTGTGGCAAGGGCAAAGCGCCACAATGTAGAGACAGTGAGAGAGAGAGACAATTCTCTCTGTCCAACTGGGGGCAAGTAGCCTATTGTGTGTGTCGACTATTTCCGTGAACTTGACAGATCTTCAGGACCGGGATCAATGTGAGTCCGTGGACATCTGCAATAGACCTACAGTGCAGCTAATGATGTTTATCTGAATGGTGTTTGATGGTTAGTAGGTCTACAAACGGCACACGATTTGAAGATTTGACAGTTATAGGTAGCCTATAGTAAGCTATTGCAAGCTAATACACTATTTGTCAAGTTGAAAATTTTGTCACTACACAACTTTGAGCAATCGGCAGTGAAGGATAGGTGCTAAATCCTGAATTTCAGAATCAAATCTTATGTTCAGAGATATTAACAGATATTATTTTACCCAATTCAGGTCCACGTCATTTGGCTAGGGCAGGGGTAGGCAACCCTGGTCCTAGAGAGCCGCAGCCCTGCATGTTTTAGATGTCTCCCTGCTCCAACA
>JAOEGT010000007.1:629326-654150 GCA_025447795.1 Speoplatyrhinus poulsoni | reverse complement strand
ACACGGCCAGGCAACAATCAACTAACAAATGTATATTCATTAAATACGTTTCTTGTAATAAACAAGGAGACACGGCAAATTGTCACACTAACATTACTTACTGACAAATCGTGTCCAAGGAAACAACGTGAAGATGTGTTAATATAGCAACAAGAGTCTGCTTAGCACTGCAGCCTGTCCTTACGGGAGTTGAAGATAAAATGACTGCGTTTATGGTTTCACTTTCATTAACACATTCAAAAATGTCCAGTAGGGGTCAGTAAGACTCTTAAAACAAATGCTTATGACTTATAATTAAACAAAAATTAAATGCATTCTAATGAAAGCAGCACAGTCCCAGTGCCTGTATCGACACAACCAGCTATATTTACACTCATCGGTGCACGTATGTGCACCCATAAAATGAAACTATACATCCTACCAACCGTAGTAGGTTACAAATATAAGTATTTCAGCTGTCGAGTCAAGGATCTGTATCCGTAAACTAAGAAACTCACGTGTCGATCTTGTTTACAACTGGCTTCAGAGCACCATCACTGCACCTTAACAAGTTTTTGAGTTCTAAATATTGGAATTCCACGCTGTATAAACAAGCGAGCCTATTACAAATGCTTTCCGCTTTAGTGTTAGGTTCAACATGCAAATAATGACTTTAAAATCGCCGTTCCTTCTTCAGGACTGGTAGATTGCTTTCAGTGTAGTCTGTCAAACTGACGGATGGCCTTCAGAATTTTCCGTCATTGTTAAAAATATTAAGTTAATGGCGGAAAATATTCGGTTAGCACAACCTCTGATGTAGTGTATTGAGCCAGACCAACGTGCACGTGCACGCACACTCACACATGATCTGTTGTCTGCAATGCTATTAGTCTCTTCATAAAACGCATGTTTTGTAACTTACAAATGTATATACTTACATCAGCATGTATATCATTTAAATAAAGATGCAAATTTGTTATATAAAAAAAATGTTGGACACTTGAAGACCTCTAGTGGGAATCCTACCTTGGTACAATAGTGCATAACACAAATTACTGTAGCAGGCATGGAGAAAACAAATTAATTAGCACTTTTGGTCAAGAAATGCACATTATATCAAATGTATTTTATGGAGCCTTGTGTTTGTATGTATTAGTACTTGTCAACAGACCAGATGATACACAGTTTGTCTTGGAGCTGTGTGGCCCAGTAGGGGAAGTGGATGGCAGTGTGGGCCTGGTGTTTTGTTCCAGGTAGGGAGGCTGTTCGTGGGCATGCCTGTTGAGACGCTGCCCCTCTCCCAGCTCCTTAGTGCACTGCCAGACTTGGAAATGCCATCTGTATGTCAGGCTGCTATCTCATCGACACTACATTGATCTGTTATGGCCTCTTTATCAGCTTAACACTTCACAATTATGTATGTACACACACACACCTGCAGCAAAGTTTTATGGGGTGTGTGTTTAGAAGTAGACTTGCTCACACATTCTGAAAGATATTTCTGCATATCAATGGTCTCCTGCTACCATGATGTGATTGAATCAGTGTGTAATATGCAGATGCTTATCCCCTTTTTTTTGTAAATCTAGCTCCAATAGGCTGGTCCATGGTGGACCAGCCTGTTGGAGGACTTAATTGATTAGATCCACTGTGAAACACTGTCAAATGGGTGACTTTTGATATCGCCATCTCTGTCAAGCCCACTGACAGAGTAGAACAACAGATAGCAGGTATTAGGGTTCCACCTGTTGTCAGACCTCCATTTTGGGGATCTCTGTGTATATATTTGTCTTATTGCATATACAATCTTTATTGCATTTGGAATATAGAGTCTTACAGTCTCCCTATTGTATGTTTCATGGTTATGAGGGTCATCTAAACAGATGATATGCCCATACACACACCCTACAGTGTGGTGGAGCAAATGCTACTGTAAACTGTATTGTTGACTTTTGCTTGAGGAAAGCTCACAGCAAGGACATTGCCAAGCCGAATTTTGGGGGCTTTAGCGTTCCATTGCATCACATCAAATAAACTACCAGGCACTAGGACCTGAGGAAGGCTGCATGAGCGAGAGATTTGAAACATTGCATCTGACTGACTACAAGCTAGAATCACTGAGTGAGGTAGAGCTGGTGTGCTGCAGATACAGTGACTCGTCCAGCAATGTGTAAAACAATAACATGCTTTAGACCAAAAAAGGTGTTTTATTACAAGGCTGTTTTATTACAACGAGAAAGTTACTTGGCACATGAAACATTTTATCAAACTTTTCTGGCAGTTTCTGTTCGTGGCAATCTATTTGATAGATTGTTTAATAGTATAAATATGGACTACAGAGAAGCAATCATATATAGGAATGTAGCAAAATCGATCCAGCAGAGCATTGTAAAGAAAGAGTTTATCTCCATCCAATGGACCATTTTTTTCACAGCAGTAGCTGTATATCTGTATATTGATTCAAATTGGCCACCAAGCATTTCCTGGAACGGTTTTGCCTCTACATGAACCATATGACCGTTGAACATGTCAAACGTCCGTTGGCGCAGCTCTCTCTTTCTATGGCTCCGGTTTCCAGTAATTCTCTCTGTGAGTAGTGTTGATAGCAATGTCATTGTATTATCTTCAATTTATCCTACCTACATACCTTCCAGTAGACTGTAGACTAGCTAACGAGTCAGACTAAAGTTAGATGGATATACAAAAATTATTCGAGGGGTGCCAGCAGCTCTGCAGAAGCCTAATCAGGTGAGATACTAAAATTATACCAGTACAAATGTAATCTGTTCACCTGTATCACCTGTTCAGTCTTGAGTTATTATATTATAAATATTAGTTTAATAACAATAGCTATATTGACCTATTAAAAAGTAGGAGGCACACTTGATGCTTTCACCCTTAAAACAAAAATAAAATAATTTAAGAGAACCAGGAGTACAGTAGTTCTGGAATATACTGTAAATTGAATGATTATATTATAAGAGAAAACCCGAGAGCTATTCAGAGGGCTTTGAGTTTGTAGATTACATGGAGTTATGTGGCAGTGGTACACATGTTTGTTTGGGATCTATCAGATTTAATTCATACTTATTTAGATTTTTGTAGCTCATTGGATTAATTTAGGTTTGCCTGATTGTGGGTGGGGCCATTTATTTAGTATATTAGTATACAATTACCTGTTATCTTGTTATTTGTATCAAACTAAAGTAATTTTAGCTACTTAGTACAGACTTTTTTGTTGATGTTGTGTTGATGGGGACAGAGTGGCATTTCTTTATTTCAAGTGAATGTCAATGAACATTTCCTTCATATGGTCATATATGAATTGGATCAAAAATATATTGGCTATTCAGGGAAATCTGTATCAACAATTTACCACCTCAAGACCAGTAACGTTATATTGAAAATTACAATGCATAAAGTGTTATTGTCATCTGTTGGACTGTCCCTTCACCCATCTATTCCAACATTGCCATGGCATGTGTGAAAATGTGCCAGAGGGGAAAATAATGTAGCTGCATGAGAGAAAATCACTGGGGAAAATAATGTAACTGCATGAGAGAAAATCACTGGCAGTGCCTGAAACATTATCCAGGGTAATTTGTAGGAACTATCGTATGTGTAAAAGGAATCTATGCTTTTAGCTAACCTTGACCAAAAGTTGCCATATTTTGATGGGTTGTACACCAGTTGATAATACATATGTTTGTTTTTTTTATTTTTTTTTATTTCCCACTGCCCCTAACCTGACATGCCAGAGGAATTCCATCTGGAAAGCCATACATTGAAACTTTTTGTGAATGGCAGATACTTACAAAAAAATAGCAACTGATTGGATGAACCATATGGTCGTTTTCGCTGTCTGCAAACCTAAACCACACCCGTATAGCTATAACACAACGCTGATTGGAAAATTCAATTACTACTCGTAAACATTCAAAATGATTCCGAGGTTTTCCAGACTGATTCTCACAGCGAAAATAAACTGAAGCTTGCGAGATCAGGACAATCTCGCGAGGCTAGCCTGCCCCCAGACCCACTTATAAAAGGCTTAGCCCCCCCTATTCATGAATATCTGGTGACGTAATGATGTAATACTCTGATGTAAGAGTCTGAGAATTCTTCATAGCGTCATATTTTGTCCATGCATGGTGACAAAGGGCTGACTTTATTAGTCTGCCAATTTCCCCATCCTGACTCTTTGTGTTGTGTCTCTGTGGCTTCCGGGGGCCACAGGGGCCAGGAAGGAGGAGCGCAGGGGGAGAGACGGAATGATGGAGGGGTGAGATGCTTTAGACTGATGATATGTGGTGATGTGCCTGGCTGCTGAGCACACACACCATGCACATGCTGGAAAGGTGTGAGTGGAAGAAGAGAGACTCTCTCTCCCCTCTCTCTCCCTGCTCTGAGAAAATGGGGCTGTGCACCAGTTTTCACTCTTGAATACATTTGGCATTGTGGGGGCTGACGAGGGTTGAACCAGTGCATTCTTCTGTGCCTTGTACAGACTCACATGGTTACCACTCTGGCCTGGGTTATCTGAATAGGCACCAACCATGTGAGCTCCAACGTGATCATCCAGGAGTGAGGGGGAGAGAGGCGAAATATGGGACCTTTATCCCCTCCCTCCATCTGTCTCTCTCTCTCTCTCTGGTGTGGGCTCTAGGGTGTATGGCGTTGCGTTGTGTTTTTTTTCCCCGTCTGGTTACCCAGCCTGCCTTACTCCTGTTCCCAGTCATGTCTCTCATCGGCCTCCATTATTGTTTACCTTCCTAACGAGGGGGGCGGGACAGCACTACATGTGATTGACAGCAGCGTGCTTCCCCCGCTCATTGGCTTTATGGCTTGCTGGACCTAGGATGAAGGAGAAAGAGTTGCTCTTTTGTTAAAGAATATGTCAATTGTTCTTTTTAAATACATTTGTTGATTTTTCCTGCCCAAATTGCTGCCTGTCTCCTTATAGACAGTCCTAGTTGGCTGGGCATTGTGGGACAGCACTCCACTTAGCAATCAACTAAAGTGTGATGCCTCATATCTGGAGAACTTTGTCTAATCACATGTCTCTTGTTAAAAACACTTTTACATCAAAACAAGCTGGGACATATTTGGCATATTTTCCATATTATGCTGTTCCCTAAAACAGGCTAATGGCACAGCTGGGTAAAGAGGGGAGTAATTTAGTTCCCTCAGGAAAAAAGAAGGAATGAAAGAAAATGTAAGAAAGAAAGCAGAGAGGAGCGCAGAGAGCCAAATATTGGGACTGTGTTCATTTCGCTGTGTGGTTGACTTCAAAGAGATGAGCGCTGCCAATGAAGAGAGCACAGACCTTTCAGGACAAACACACTATGCGCAGTGTGAAACACACGCACACACTCTTGCAGCCCGATGACTGCAATTTGGCCCAACAAGGAGGAAATATTTATTTTTAATAAACCCCATGCTTATTTTGGAACTGACATTTTACATGAGACTTTTTGTTCTGGAATCAATAGTTAGTAGACAGTTAAATATTGATAGAATTTGAGTTAAACGTTGCCTACGTGCCTTTTTGGTGTCTCTCTGGGATGCTGCAGTGCTGTGTTTAATGCAGGACTCACTACAGACACACTGTCCCACTGTGTGAGGGTTAACTGTTAGACTGCACGACAAGTGTACTCAGGCTTAGTTATATTTATGTATTGATAGCAAGACTACACATGGCCTGCAATGCCCTGGACCGCCTTACTGTTTTTTATGTTTTTACTTTGGTCCTCTTTGCTTTGTAAGAAGGCTACTGGTGTGTAATGTAATGTATCAAATGACAACAACATTGTGGCTGAGACACAGATGTGATTTGAGACAGGTACTATCAGAATTTGGCAGAATGAGAACTCCTGAATAAACAAGTAATATTAAGACCACACAATAGATAAATTATATTTCATTTTACAAATCACTTCTCACAAATCCTTAACTCACTGGTTCCCTACTTGACAGTGCACAGTAAATATTTTTCTTCATTATCTTTAAAGATAGGAAGGCTTGTTATAGTGATATTGTTTCAGTGTGTGAGCCTATTAAGAACCATCTGAAACTGAGGCTATTTTTAAACTAAAATTATATATTTTCAACAGCTTCAGTCTCTTTATTTCATTTAAGATCTTGTTCTAGGTTAGTGTATGCAGAATGAATCATCTAGAAAGGTAGTAACATGTTTATTATGTTTTCATGCTTTTATATTGTTAAATCTGTTAACATCAGTTGTTGTTCCTGAGTTTCTCAGAGCGGTGTTTAGTGCTCGTTTGGGAGGGGTGGTCCTGGTGTTGGATGCATCTCCAGGCGGATATTTGAGCCCCAGGGGGAGAGGGACACCCCCCGTGAGGGCGGGCCTCCGCCCTGAGGAGATGCTGAGGGGATTTGGTTGGAGATCCCACCTGGGCCCTGTTGGGCCCCTTCCTGGCAAAACCTGGGAGAAGTGGATGTTAGGAGGCAGATTATCTTTGGGATATAGCTCTTTTGTATCAATATGTATTTATGGATCCCTAAAAGGGTTCATTCTGAAAATACAACATTTAGATAATGTAAATACATTGTTTGGTTACTTTATCTTTAGAATGCTTGCCTTTGCTAGGAAGTATCTTCTTCTGGATTAATTTTAAATGCCTGTTTTTTCCACCCTAAATTAACATATTTTAAATGGGAAGATATCTATTGACATATTGATGACAAAGATGTTGGCTAAAAATGTTTTAATGCAGATTAAACTTTTCTTGATAATCCAGCAGGTTGATAACATGAACTTTGACCAGACTGTGGTCATTACTGTCGCCCATATGTTTTGAGACTCAACCATGCAGTGGACCGTCTGAAGGCCTTTTGCTTAAGTGTAAAACCACTGGTCTATGTAGTTTTTGATGCCTCCAACATGGCTGTCAGCAGATCCTCGCCTCATGGCTTTATAATCAGCTCTTTCAGGAAATACATAAAAGTCCAATTTATTTGCAGAGTTCTGTTGACAGAACAAGTTAGTCGTGAAGTGTTCTGGGAAATTGTGCCCCATCCCAGTTGGCCACGTTTATGCACTAAATATAGTTTGTCCTTGAAGGATATGTGTGCAAATCATTCCAGGTTTGACCAACTTGAAATGAGGCAGTTCATCTGCAGTCCTCTGATAGCCAGACCATATTTTTGCATCGTCCTTTCATCCGTTTCAGGGAGGAATCTAACCTGCAGCTCATAGTATCTGTCTGGTTCCTAAAATACACAAGCTAATTTTCTCCCATAAAATACTGTATGTTAAAAAAATAAGTTCCAGCTGGATAAAGGTGATCTAAAGTGGATGGACCTTTGCTGCAAATGTGCTGACGTATTATCCCATCCCCTCCTAATGATGATGGGAAAGTTTGAGCAGCCTGCACGGCCCGCTATATATAGCTGTGTGCAGTACTACACCGCCCTGGCTCTGTAAATAGGAACTCAAAGTGGTGCAGACCACACAGCACAACAATGTCCTAGCCTTCACAATGTGTTTCCAATGTGTGGGGCAGAGCTTCTGAGGGCATTGAGAGAGGTGTTTTTGTTTTGATGAAGTTTAAATATCAACAAGCTTTCAGAATGATACAGAATGATTTACTTTAAGCTCTTGTTTTTTTATGTAATTTTGATGGTGTCATGCGTCAAAAAGCACTGTTCTAATCATCTTGAACACAAACAAACTGTGTGAATGGACAGCCAGAGTATCTTAGCGACAGTCCCAGTCTCAGCCAGTAAACACTGTTGGTGATCTGGTTCCAGACTGGCAAAAGACAGAGGCCCAGAAGAGACGTGAACAGCTGCTACTGGATGAACTGGTTCTACTGGTGAACAAGAGAGATGCGCTGGTCAGAGACCTGGACGCACAGGAGAAACAGTAAGTCACCCCACACCACTCACCCACCCCTAATAACTCTTAGACTTCGTGGAGATAGAGACCTGATAGGTCACCAACATTTTTGAGAAAGAAAAAAATATGATTTTTAGATTTGAGATTTTAAATGTATTATGTTTATTAATAGAATGTCCGTATACTATTTTCAGTGTTGTCAATGTATATCTTTTTATCATATTATTTAAAGAGATGCCGTGTTTCAGAACGGTGTTTAATTCAAACTCAGGGAAGTAAAACACAACATTGACAATCATTTTTGCGAGTACTCCAACATACATTTCCAGAGGTCACGTAGAACGCGTATGGTAAGTAAAGCAACCGGCAGGCAAAGTCTTCCTGCCAGCGTGGCCCTGCATGGGTGGGGCTCGCTTGGGATCCCATACAGATTGGCGGCACCGTCTGCAAACGGGGGGTGCCAAGCAGGTGAAAGGTTGCAGCCCCGCCCCTGGCGCCAGGCCACGCCACAGGTGTCACGGCAACAGTTCCTGTACCTGTTCTGCCCCACCCCCGCATCCCCTTTGACCTGCTGACCTTTTGACCTCTCTAGGGCGGAGGAGGAGGATGAACACTTGGAGAGAACGCTGGAGCAGAACAAAGGAAAGATGGCCAAGAAGGAGGAGAAATGTGTGCTGCAATGATAGTTTTCTCAGAATAACTAACCTACACAAGATGGTATTATTATTATTATTGGTTGGACCCAAGAGACATTGCTCAACACAGCCTATGATGCCTTGCACCAACTCTCTGTATTGTGGCTGAAAGTATGCCACTTGTATATTATATTTGTATTTTGGTCTTTGTTGCTTTACAAGAAAGGTACTAGTGTGTAAATATGTATCTGAGATAGTGGGGTCACGTAGTTGTATGTGCTCTGACAGACACATGGAATTGTTTTGTTTCATGTTTGTTAGATGTTTATTGGAGATGCACATGACCTGTCTGAAAGTGATTCACAACTGAGCTCCATATGGCACAGCACAAGGGGTTTTATTTGATAATATTAACATATATTGATTTACTTTTTTCTGGTGCATTATATAAAAGACGAAAGTTTTTAAGTCATTGTTGTCTTTTTGTTTTGTTCATTACTTGACTGTGTCTTTTAATTACAACAATTCATAGTTTTAACTTGTAAAATATCTTAGAGGAACACTTACGTCAGAAATCATAATTTGAGCATGCTTTTTTTCTTCAGCTGAAGGTGTTTTCCCAAACATTTGAAGGCTTGCAGGGGGTGACTTTAAAATGTAACCTGCTATATGCTGCTCTGATAATTGACTTCCAAAAAATACTCTTTTCTGGGATTTATATATAGCCTATTTATTGTTTTTCCAGACAATTGAGCTCCCAGCCTGTTCGTTTGTATTTATTGTTAAGGAAGAGAGTCTGTCTGATATGAACATTAATCTGTTTATTTATTCCATTGTCATAATCATACATAAATAAAACAATTTCATACTCCATACCGGTATACTGGTATTTAATTGACTGAGATTTTTTTACATTTTGAATTAAAATGTTTAAAAATATAACGCAAAATGTATTTTGTTAAATTAATTGTATTTAAATTTAGTTTCTTGACACAAGACTACATTGAGCATAGTGTTTAACTTTTCATTAAATGTATAAATTAATTAGGCTGTGTTTTAAATCATGGTTAAATTGTAATTCATTTCCACAAATCCACACAAAGGCTATTTTCCATTGCACAAATAACTGAGAATCGTATTTGTTGTCTTTTTTTTTCCAGTTTCCAGCGGGTTCAGAGGCTTGTGTCGGAAGTAATTCTTATCACTTTGGTTTAGCGACGTAACTTATATTATTCCCCTCTGATCTTTTCCTCTTTGAATTGTGCTTGTTGTAGACATTCGAATGTGCCTCCAGTTTGGTCTGATGCGGTCTGCTCCGCGCTTTTTTCTCTGAGGAAGATTAGAAAATTAACTTTGTCAGGGGGGCATATATTTTCACTGGCCGATGGAGAGGAGAGAGTTTGGTCACATCCTCTATTCCCCCGCTTGATAAAGAGAAAATGGGTTTTGAAGTCTCCCCTAGTTGTCCTAATACTTGATTGAATCATTTTGCTGATAGCTTCTCTGCTTGGGACTGACTGTACATCGCATTTTGTTATACACTGCATATTATACTGTAGTTATCACGGTTCCTTGATAATCTGTTTAATAAAGTGCGTTTGTTAGCGTGCACGGTGGGGACGTTTCGTGCATTAACAATTCCTCCGGACTTAGGTTATGAAGGTTATGAATTTAATAAGGCTATGCGTCAGGAGGCTGCCTGGTGAGTCCAAATAACTGACATATTATTTTAACAGACCTGAACTATATATTTAGGCTGTTTTGCAATGTCCCGCCTTGGTTTAATTAAAGGCTGAGTAAAATATTAATATCATTAGGATAGTTTATTCATAGGCATATACACTTCCTAAATATAAATGCGTGTCCAAATTTGTTTAATATCAGACATAGTTATTGAGTTGTTTATCTTATTTGAGGCCTGTAAATCTGCGCTTAAATCTAACTGCGCTTAAAAAATAAAATCCACATAGTCCTGTAAAATGTATACATTTTAAATATTACAAATATAAACTAAATGGTTTAAAAAAAAGGTATAGTCTACAATAAATTGTCAAAAAATGATAACTTCTTACCTCGGCACCACTGCGGGTCGTCCTTTGCATAAGAAGCCGGAAGTTGTTTATTACATGAAAAGCATCAGAGCAGATATATGGATTCCATTTTACAGAGAATTGTAGCGGTGCTCTGAGAAAGACACCGCGTAAAACTGTCTCTCCAGCGCATGGAGCTTCGAATCCTTCAACTGGGGAAGGAGGGGGGGGGGGATTATCTCTAGTGAGTTTGTGTCCGGGACACTTTGATGTCTCCAGGTTTCTGGAATGGTCTCTCCTGACAGGTGCGGACCTGAGAGAGCCTTGCCGTCCGCCGTCTTTCCAATATGGTATTATATGCATAGTGATTTTAATGAACACCTACACCATCCGCGAAGCCCGCACTGTCCTGAGGGCTGGAGGCACACAAAGTTCCACCTCCCTTACTTAAGCCGAGGCTTTACTAGCTCAGCATTAAGACATTTTTACTTGGCCTACAATTTCGGATCAGACCCTTTTTTTTGTGCAACATGATAAATTGATATTTGTTTCCAATTTATCTGCGGGCCTTACGTTTAACAGCTAAACGGGAAATCTGTTAATTGTCCGAATAACGTGAGCGATAGCTTTTTGTTGAATGAATGGCCTTTTGCATAATTTAATGGAGGGTATAGTGTTTCTGTTGAGAGACAGGCGGAGTAGTGGGTTAATGGAATTTGGTCCCTGCTTGGCTTTCTAGGCAATGCGGCCTGATCCGTTCTTGTTTTAGACTTTAGTTAGGAGACTGGCCCGGGGCAACGTGACAGTCAGTGGCTTTGACGCAACTTCCAACTGTGTTCCCTTTGGTCCGCCGATCATTGAAAGCCTGAAAGTGCCCTCGTAGATGACTTTTTAATTATATAGGGGCCAAAGCCTCTTTGTGATTGGCTTTCCGGTACCCACAAGTAAAATGTAATTTCGCTCCTGCGGTCTTGCGCTTTGAACATTGGCTCGCTTTCAGACAGAGCCTCAATTAAGATGATGTGCCTGCGCGCATGTGTGTTTCTCGTTTGATTCGGCGACTGCACTTCTTTCTGGTTCCAGTGTTTATGATTATTTTTACCTTTATTCGCAGCGAGTTGTCAGTGTCTGTTCATCTTTACCGCCCAAACCTTTCTTGACATTGAATTCTAAATTGAGAGGATACATTATAAAAATTCATGAGAAGGGGATCACAGAAAAAAATGATTTTTAAGTTAATATTTTGCCACATTTATCTTTTGGATAAACATCACCAAAATATAATTATATAGACGAGATGCTTTGTAAAATAAACTGTAGGCATACTAATTAACAAATGTATTTCGCACAAGCAGGCCTTTAAAAAAATAATGGGAAAAATATTCCCGGCATTGAAAAAGTCACAGTTTTCGACTAAACCGTAGTAATAATAATATAGCCTAATAATTTTTTGTTTTGTTTGAGAGTTGTTTGAGAGCGCCGGGCAGAAAGGTAGGCATATTTTACCCAGGTCTAGTACCTAGCTTGCTACGGTAGTACTTGGGCCAATAGGCTAACTATATGCCCATGTTATGTTTTGCGCAGATCTACAGACTATGTTCCACAATTATTTTGCTTTTGAAATAATAAATCACCAGGAATAACATATGTCCGCAGATAACGTGCGTAATTTACTGCTCTGTATTGACAGTGTTGGCCAGCTCACAGTTTGAAGGACTTTCCTTCAGGCTTCTCAAAAAAAAACATTTTATTTTTATTTTTTAATCTCTGTTGTAGACTATACGTCTTGCCTTGTTGCGGCATGGGAGGGGCTTCCCGGCGTATCTACTCACCCATTGGCCCACGCTACTGTCTGTCAGTGCAATTCCTTGTGGTGATTGGCGAGAGTAGGCGGATTCGCAGGTGGCCTGTGCTCTTAGAGGGGCAGGGCGGTGAGGAGGTGATCAATCTCTATCAGTCTCCATTAGCCATCACCTTAAACACAGTGACAGACACAACCGACAAGCGCGAGCAAATGAGTTTGATTTATTCGGTTGTAAAAACCCGGAAACGTCCTGCGACCACAACAGCGCGGGGAAGTGGTGCACGTGTGGGCGAGGATAGGTGGTTCTGTGATGTTACCCGGTTTGTTTTGAGACTCTTTAGACGAGTTGGATAATTTCACACTTCCTTCTCTGGATACTTTTTCTCCAGGCTACCGGCCAGATACACACAGCACAAAGGTTCGTCACGTTAAACTTAAGAATGTATGAATGTTTGTCAATAGGCTATAGTTTGCGACATTTTACTGTGTATTTACTTTCTTTCTCTCTCTCTTACATTATGTAGCTACATTCAAGCGCACGTTAAAGTTTCGGTCCTGGGGTTCGGACCCCAAACTCAAAAGAACAAGTAACTGGGCGTTTCTGTTGAAATATTTATTTGCTTTTCAGTCTACAGTATTTAAGTTGCAGACCAAGGCTACTGAGCTAATAGTATCAATTATCACACACTACGAAACTTACGGTAACTTCAATTATATAGCCTGCTTCATTTTCCTGAAATCCAGATAGGCCTAACTGTTATTTAGATTACAATTATAAGCGGCGATGAAGAGCAGTTCTGTTAAAACGTCTCATCCATCCATTTTTTTTGTTTGTTTTTGGTTGTAGTTAATTTATTTTAGCTTCACAAGAAGGGCTCTTGTGAAACGCTTTCCCCCGAGGTCACATCAAATTCTAAAGGAGTTACTTTCTACTGCGATTTTTTTTCCCGTCTGCGGGAAAGGCATGGATGAAAATAAAGTTTCCAGTTAGCCAAAAACCCTAGACTCGTGGCCTGCGCTCCCAGCTGGGGGCCAATAGCATACGTCTAACCTTTTTTAAATAACATTTAGTACATATTGAATTTCTTTCACCTGCTGTTTTTTATGGCAATACTAAAAGTAGAATTCGTCCATAATTCCGTTTTATTTGTCTCATTTAACTTTCTAACGTTCTCATTGGCCGTAAACTTCTAAAATCACAAACTTAACTCCGATATATAGTAAATTGATTGTTTTATAGGCCTATTAACCTAAGGTATGCATATTGATGTATTTTAATTTAAATATAGGCACGATCAATTTTGATTTCTGTAGTTATAGCCGCATATTTGACTAGAACTGTGAAATTACCTTTTTTTTCCATGTCGTTTCCATGTGGTTATAGGCTTACAATTTTAACTGCGTTAACCGCGTTCACCAGTCCTTATAAACCACCATGGATAAATTGACAGACTTTGAGGCCTGAAGGATTGTTTAATCAGTGGTTTCAACATGAACAATAAGCTCGTTTTATGTGACAAAAATAAATAATTTACATTACACATAGCCTACCGTTTTTGTTTTTTTTAAAGAGATCAAGTCGATCACTGAATTGATCGTAATTGCGGCTAGTTATTACAATTAGTTAGTTAGTAGTTACAATTAGTTACAATTAGTGTTGTCCTAATTCATAATCCACTAACAAAGTTAAGAATGTTTTCTTTTGTTTTATTTCTTTATGTATTAATTTTTTTACGTTTTCGCGGGAAGAAATGCTCTTCAACAATATAATTACCCTTATGCAAATATGCACTATTGTCAAATTAAGATGCGTAGGCTTAGTTTTTCAACAACATAATTAGGCCTATTAAGTATGCAATAATGTATTTTGAAATGAAGCTACTATAGCGTGCTACTTTTGTCTTATAGGCTATTGAATCTAAAATGTCGCATTAGAAAAACTCGAGCATAAAGGTCTATTAGTAATTTTTGCGTTATGGCTTATGGTCTGCTATTAATATATCAGACGTTTTTAATGGGTGGGGTGGGGGTTGGTAGGCTGGACCTGTTGTCAGCCTATTAATGGGACGAAATACGGTTGAATATAGGCTATTTACCACCTGCAGCCGATAATGTGACGTAGGGTTATAAGCATCTGGGCTCAGTATACATATTTGTTGTCGTAATTGTTGGACTAGCTGTGGTGCATTATTTTTCAGTCAATCTCATTGGTCCCGTCTCCCGTCAAGCTGCAACATCTGGGTGAATCAAACTATTGGCCAGATCTGGGGGTCCCCGTGTCTGCCTCTAGCATGATGTCATACCTCAAACAGCCCCCCTACGGCATGAATGGCCTGGGGCTCAGTGGCGCTACCATGGATCTGCTGCACCCGTCTGTAGGATACCCAGGTATAATATAGCCATGCACGCGGTATAGAAAACGCAATGTGACCTGCAAATTTTGAATGTCGCCAACATTGTCTTCCTCAACAACTTTTCTATCAGCTTTCCTGTATATAAGTTTTACCATATATTTTAACAGGAATATTTCAAAGACGAGCGATTTTGTTATTAACGTAATTAGATGATTGGTTTGTATTTTATATGATCAGAAAACGAGTTGCCTAGTTAGTGAACATCGTTTATTTTAACCCAAACTTAACTGTCGACTGTCTATTTGTAACATATAAAGGATGTAGGCAACATCAAATGTTGCAAGATATTTAGGCTATAGAGTGAAGATAAACTGACCCCAGTTAAAATTGAAATTTTACTTTTCTCTCTGCAGCGACGCCACGGAAACAGCGTCGCGAGCGCACCACGTTCACGCGCTCCCAGCTGGATATCCTAGAGGCGTTGTTCGCCAAAACCCGGTACCCGGATATATTCATGCGTGAGGAGGTCGCACTAAAAATCAACCTTCCAGAGTCCCGAGTCCAGGCGAGTTTGACCTGTAAACTTCCTAGTGCATTTTTCATGTAGAATGTAGCCTACACGTTCTTCTTTGTGACAAGATTTGAGGTATAGGTATGTTTAATGCGGAATTAGGCACAGCACACATTTGTATTACAGTCAATCTAGTGACACACCTACATTGGCAACCTACTCAACATGCGTGTGTGTATGTTTGTGTGCCTGTAAAATGTTTAGACCACTACAGCAGTTTCTCAGATCTTTACTACTTAAACATTTTATTTTTTACTTGCATGTGATGTAGCCTATGTATTTTTAGATTAATTTTTGTTTTTATTTTAACGTTTGGAATTACATTTTAAAGAATGTGCAGTGGTCTCTCAATTTTTTTGTGTATATGTGTATGTCAGGCTTGTCTATTATTCAGTTGATTAAACTCATTCTATTTCATATAATTTAACTGAATGCTGTGTACGGTGAGCTGGAATTGAAGGGAGTCCTCTCCTCTACAACCCACCTAACTAGATAACACAGCTTAGCCTTGCATTCTACAGCGTCCCAACAAGCCGACTCATAAAAAACATTAGGGGAAAACCAAGGTGAGCCTCTCTCACAACTTGAGTTATTCTCAGAATGTTTGTGTGAAACAAATGCTATACATGATCCAACCCTCTCAGCCATCTACAGTTACCCCACTGTGTGGCGAAACCTGATAACCTGTTATCTTAACACTGTCTACCAGCTATGAAAGCAGACACCGGCTGGTCTGAGCCAATGCGCCATGGTGGAAGTGAACCTTGATGCCTAATAACCCACATTTTTCCTACATAATGTCTTCCATAGAATAACCTATATCACACACCTCTAGTGGGTGCCAGGTATAGGAAATGCACATGGGGAAAATAGTTTGTGAAATACATACTGCAGGCAATGTAATATACTGCTTGCTATTAAGTCAGATGTATAGGTATTTGTACATGCAAACATCATAATATTGGCAACATCCCACAACAACACAAACACTCAACCTGTAGTCATTCTTAAGTTTCACCTTGAATTAGTAAAGTGCTCTGAACTGTAGCTACTTCAGTCCTGTTGCTAACATTATATTAGCCTGGCTGCTGTCTTTGCAGCCTTGTGGCTAACATTAGCCTTGGTGCTACCTCCACCCTGTGTTTCCAGGTGTGGTTTAAGAACAGGAGGGCTAAGTGCCGCCAGCAGCAGCAGAGTGGCAGCAGCACCAAGGCTCGGCCAGCGAAGAAGAAATCATCTCCGACACGGGAGAGCACTGGGTCGGAGAGCAGCGGCCAGTTCACACCTCCTGCTGTGTCCAGTGCGGGCTCCTCTTCCTCCTCGTCCTCTGCCACCAACCACGCAGCAGCCCTGAGCAGCACCTCCACTTCCATCAGTACCGTCTCTTCCATCTGGAGCCCTGCCATCTCCCCTGGCAACGGCGCCGCCTCAGCGACAGCTCCCATTCCTGAGGCTGGCGCCCCATCCAACAGCTCCTGCATGCAGCGCTCGGTGTCTGGCTCCACGTCTGCCTCCTATCCCATGTCGTACAACCAGACTTCTGGCTATACCCAGGGCTACCCCGCCCCCTCCACATCCTACTTCAGCGGGGTGGACTGTGGCTCCTACCTGGCGCCCATGCACTCGCACCACCCTCACCACCAGCTGAGCCCCATGACGGCCTCCTCTATGCCAGGCCACGCCCACCACCACATCAGCCAGTCATCCGGACACCACCACCACCATCACCACCACCAGGCCTATGGGGGCTCCGGCCTGCCCTTTAACTCCTCCGACTGCCTGGATTACAAAGAGCAGACTGCAGCCTCTTCATGGAAGCTGAACTTCAACACCACAGACTGCTTGGACTACAAAGACCAGGCCTCCTGGAGGTTCCAGGTCTTGTGATCATTCCCCCCCACCCCACCGCCACCCCTTCCTCTCCTGTTTAGTGTACTGTTTTTATTTTTTTTGTTTTGTTTATTGAAGGATAGTTTATTGAGGCGGAACATTCACAAATTGGAGACATCTTCCCCGTAAACCTAAGTCTTAAGTTCAATGGCTGAGAAAATGAGTAGCCTTGCATCTGCGATGGAGAATGCTGTTTAAAGAGCTTCATGGATGACTTAAACACTCTTAGGGACTGTCCAGAATAATTGTTTAAACCAAAGCCCAGCACCCCATACCCCCTTCATGTGTGTTCGTGCAGAACACCATAACTGCCTGCTCTGGCACGCGCTTACCTCTAAACCACCTGATCAAATCATGTCTACATTTTATTTCTAAAACCAACGTGTTATTTTAGAATGAGAGAGATGTTTAGTCAGCTAAGCAGCTGAAATATGTAAATATGTATTTGGGTCAGTTAAAATGACCACATTTAGTTGAGTTTTTCTGAATTTGAAATTGTTTGACTTTGGAAAGGGGGTGAGATGTAAATCTATCCAATTCCAAAGAGACCGAATTGATGTTGGAGTTCACTTTTAAGAAACATTGTTTTCCTGAAGTATGGGGAAATTTTTTTTTTAAACGTAGTTGCATCATCATAGGCCTGCTAGATATTGAATCAGGTTACATTCATTTCAAGCTGTTATTTATAAGTAATAATCTGTCCATGTTCAAAACGGACATTAACTAACTCAAGCCATATTTAACTGCAGCACTTGACTTGAGTCAAATCCATCATGGAAATGTCTGTCAACCCCCTCCCCCCTTTCCTCCACCACAACAAAAAAGATAGTGAAATGTTGAATGTATTTCAAGGCCACATGTTCATCCAATAAAGATCTGTTAAACTCACCCCATACCCCCATAGTAATTTCTATCTGTGCCCCACATACTGTATAACCATAGGAACAAAAGCTATGTTTGTTACATGCATGTACATAACCAAATTGCAAACTTAGATTAATGTTTTACATTTGAACTAGTCACGTTTCTTTTAAAGAATGTAATACCGGCTTGAATGCACATTTCTGTAGTTCGCAATGAATATGTCAAGGACTTGTGTGAGGCCCGTCTTTCCTTCTTTGAACAACAATTTTAAACCCATAACTGTAAATTTAAACACTGACACTCTTTTTGCTTTAAAGGTCCTTGCCACCAAAATCCACATTTACATGGTTTCTATAATAGTTTGTACATGTTGAGGTTAAATACCATCAGAAAAAGTTTTAAACATGAGGGAACTGTGTTCCCCCGACCACCCAAATACAAACATGTATGGAAAGTCCCCCGCCTAAAACACCAGGTTTGCTTTTTTATGAGTATGTTACTGACTACTGTAATAGTAGAGCGATATAAAGATGATGCGCTGTTTTGTAAAAGAGAGAGATATGTGCTGTTTGTAAAAGAGAGAAAGAGATCGCCGTTTGTAAATTTCATATGGCAGTTGGATGTTAAATTGTAGCAAGTGAAGTTAGTAGTCCTACCGGTAGCAGTTTAGTAGTTTCTCTTTTGCTAGCTAATTCTCCAAATATCGTCTCTATTTGTTTTTGGAAATATCTACGAACACATTGGGACACGATTGTTCCTGGTTTCAATCGCAGTCATTCGAAACTTCAAACTTTCTCAGCAGTCATGATTAAATTTTTCGCTGTCTTGAACACATATAGGCAGCCTAACTACGGTATTTTGGTTTTTCTCCTGTTTTGACAATATCTCCTGTATTTCTGTCAAAGCCCATACGTAATTTCTTCCACATACCATTAATGGCAATTTTGCGCTGCCATGCAGCGGCTGGCTTTTCTGCAACCGGCTCCAGTAATTAATATTTTTAAATACGGAACCAGTTCTAGACTGGGCACCGGCACGGCACACGCACTGGCACCAGGCGGTGGAAAACAACTATATAGCCAATTGGCTTGTCACGCCGACTTTGAGAGAGGCGTTCCATTTTTGCTTCCATAGAAATGCATTATAAGGCTCTTGTTATTCCAATATGGCTAAATTTAGTAGAATTAGTAACTCCCATCCAGCAGTGTATTTTACATGCCTAATAGTTACAGAACAGAGAAAATTATGATATATTTCAAAGTTGTGTAATTATGCTTTTTGAGTTGGCATGCACATTGTTTTAGTAGATATGAACTATAACCACTGGCAAGGACCTTTTAAGGGAACAATGTTATTTTGACGGAAGCATTAGACCTGATGTACAACCGTGAGACATTTGCTCGAGGAATAATTGAATGCCCCACTGTAATTGCGTGATAATTACTTACTATTCATCGCAGTTTTCTCCAGATTCTCCACAATAACCTGCAGGAATTTCGCCCGCTCTGGTGCAGTAATTACGTATGTGGGGTGAGGTTAAAACGCTTGTGTGCGTGGGGTGGATGAGGTTGGAGAACGCCCTCGCAGGTATTGGCGAACAACTCCGCGGCTTTCTGGCAAGGTTTGTTTCAGAGACGTGCATGTACAAACAAAAACACATCTCACAAGGATCAAGAGGTATGACAGTGAAGCGTTGTAAATTAATTTGCCAAACAGGGAATGTCCTCCCGAGATAGTGGGAGGTATTTTATTATTCTGTTTTGGGAAAAATACTGTAGGCCTACGTTGTTTTACTGTCTGTATTCTAATACTTTATTAATTTGCGCACTACGCAAGCTATTACACAAGGGACAATATAAGACTATTTCCGATTTATGTTTAGTCTCAGCGTGTTGTTTCTAACTCGTATGCAAATGTACAGCTACAGCTGAATAAATCCGTCGCCAAGTGCATAGGGCCTACTATTTACCCTGTTCATTCGGTAGAGTAGCAAGGCGCAAACATCGACGGATTTGTCGAATTTACATCAAACAAAGATTTTAGACAAATTTTCGAAATTGTCAATAGCATAAAAAAAAACGTTAACTTCACGTTAAACACCTGCCCCACCTAACGATACATGAATAGTCTATTGCGCTGGTGTGGATATGGAGAAGCCAAATGTTTATGAATCAAGATAAGGTTTCCTTTTCTCACAATACAAATGTGATTAATTGGGTATTTGTCCAGTTAAACTTCACTTGTCTGTGATAGGCTAAAACTGCTTAACTTAATGTATTAACTTAATTTATAGATTAAACATTTGAAAGTTAAATCCTAATAAGCAAGGGAAAATTATGGATCTATCTTAAATGAACAAAACCTGAGGGACTTAACCGATTATTATATAGGCCTATATATTTTTTAGTTTTTGTTTATTTTGTAGAAATAATAAAATAGACGATGCTGTAGGCCTATACTTATTTATACCTTTTAATTAATATTGTTATGGGCCATAGCATAACTTAATTTTGTAATTGCCAAATAGATAAACTGACAAGCAAATACATTTACATTTTAAAATAATAAATTGTTACAGTGCAAAGGATAATCGGCAAATTGTTTAACATCCTTGAAATAAAATCAGGCGACACTTACCTTTTAATGCAGAATTTAGAATGTAAATATTAGTTTTTGGGATCCTATGTCTGTTTTTGGAACCTTTCGATGCTGACCTGCACAGCCACTAAATGATATACTGTAGCCATATGGCCAGAAAAGAAAAACTGATTATAAGAAAGTGTTAATGAGTTGACAATGAGAGTCAACATACCATACAACCATTTCTGTGAGACTGGTTCATTACATAAAAATATAAATACTGATGTTTTATTATTTATTAGTAATATTTGTTTTATTCTCATTGTAGATGAAATGCAGGAAACTCTTTAACTTCTGTTAAAAGTTGGCCTATTTGTAGTAGCATAAACATTTTCTTATCACGTTTAAACAGCTATGGGAATTTATTTATCAATTGAAAACATTTTAAATACTTGGCTTTAAAAACATGGCCACAAATGGATTAAAACTAATATTATAAACTATTTAACATCAAATAGAGATTATGCACCAGCTAATATGGGAAATGCTTGATAAAATCAAGATTTTATATAAGATCAATTCCAGTGTCATTACTTGCAGTTTTAAAGTATGTTAATGTATAATTATTATATTAGTGTAAAAATCATATGTTGACTGCACTTAATCTTTGTTTTGCTACCTTCTGTTTATAATTAATGATTTAAGGAAGGAATTTTGATTAAATTAAGTGGAATTATATAGAGAGGATAAATACTAATGTATACTGTAGTTGAAAAGTACTAACACAATGGTATACCTGCTATATGGTATACTGTAGTATGAATAAATTCAACCAACTGAACCAACTGAAAAAAAAATATTTTAGCTGCATGGTTTAAGAGCAAATGCAACACATTTTCAGTAAGGGCTTGTCATTTTATGATAGCCTACTATACATTTTCTCTGTGTTGACTCCATAATGTTATGGAAAAGCTCAGAGCTTCTCTATGGAACCAGAAGAGTTTAATTATCAATAGCAATAAACTATATTGATGATACTGTCAACTCAAATTACACACCTTTGTCACAAGAGGAATGAATCCTATCTTTTTATTATTGTGTGTGCGTGTGTGTGTGCGTGCGTGTGTGTGTGTGTGGTCAACTAGTCCCACAGTGCATGGTGTGAGCACTTGACCTTTTGGCCTGGCTTTAACTCTAACGAGCAAGTCTCTGGAGCAAGGCTAGTAATGCACATTTCAAACACCTTACTGACATTTTTCAGAGTTTGTCTAGGAAATGTATGGAAACCATGTTGGACCACCATTTGTTTCTGTGTATGTGTGTTAAAGGCAGACTGGACTTATATCTTAGTTATGTGTTTTGTTTGAGAGGTTTCAGGCCTTGAGTTTTGTGTGCTTGTGTGCATGTGTGTGCACGTGTGCACACACATGCAAGACACATGCAAGACTCAGAGGGAAAGATGTGATGCAGCGATAGCAGATAGCATGCCAAGACTGGTGTTTAAAAAAATAAAAACAAAATTGTCTTTCATAGGCTGTCACTAGTCGTCAGATATCAGCATCCTGCCTAATTCATAGGCTGGTTCAAGGAGCCAGGCGGGGATAAGATTTGCCAGGCAGGTTAACCTAAGGTACATGGATGTGGGTGTATCCGTTGAGGTCTCTAAGGTTTCACTGCATTGTCACACCAGACCTTCTTTTTTAGTCTCTTCTGTTGAGTTTTCTTGTGTTTAATGTGCCCGTGAAGTTCAGGCATGGAGAGCAAATCAGTAATTGCAGTGGCCGGTGAGAGCAGTTACGATGCTTTAAATTTCCTTTGGTTTTGTCCTTTTTATTTCTCTATTTGTTTTGTTCATAACAAAAGATGTTCTCTGGGCTGTTATGTGATTCAAAAATGTATATTCTTCAGATGAACCTGTTAAAAGCCAGCGTTACAGGTGTGCACTACAGCATTCTCAGACTAATCGAAACTCACCAAAACCGCCTCTTGAGTCTGCCAACATTCAATCTCATTCTCAGAGAAGGTGAAATATCATTGGCTCCTGCAAGGCGATTTTACAGTAGAGTCCAGCCGGTCAATACAGCCGAGCTGACCAGGTGAAAGAAGCTAGTCAACATTGTGACTCGAGGTGCTGGGCACATTCATAACGTTTCTGGTGGGTTTGCAGAGGTTTAGCCCAGCTCGCTATGGGGCACTGACAAGCTGTCCTGTTTAATTATCAAAGTTTGTTTGGTATATACTATGAGAACAATCCAACAAATGGAGTGTCTGTTGACAGTGAAATCCTTTGAGCTTCTCTAAGAAATCAAAAGGATCAACATTACAATATCACTTGTTTTGTAGGCCTACATCCTTAATCATTGATAATTGTAAATACTGTATGAACACATTAAGGAGTAGGCTAGAACTAGACTACTCATTGATGTGATTACATGCCACTTCCATGGGATAATTCTTACATGGCAAATTTGAGACAATTGTCTGCTTTGTAACTGCCAAACTTTAACCTATTTAACCAATTATGTGGTTGCATAGATTCAAGCCAACCGCTGCATATGAGTGGGGAAACTGCATTTTAAACTTTATTTTGGGGGCAAAGTCATCAATTGTTTTAAGATACTTCTACTGATGATTATATACATGCAGTTTGTAGGTCCTATTGAAATGGCAGTTATGGCTCTTCCCCCATTCATTTCAATACAGTCTTCATAAATTACTGCATGGGGAGTTTTAAAGATTGATGCCGAGTGGCAAGACTTTCCTTTAAGGTCTTTGCTTAAAGTATGAGCTGTAAATTAGCAATAAAACAAGCAGGCTAGAAAGGGACACTTCAGAAGTTCTTAAGTACAAATGAATGTGAAGTTGACTATCAATTTAGCATACAAATTATGTGGGGTTGCTCTTTTTGGTTGGTTTTAAGAAAATTGTCAAGTTAAAATAATCTTCTTATAGTGAACATATTAATTGTTAGTTTAATCAAAAAGAGTAAATAAAAACTAAGTAACATCAAGAATCTTAACAAGGGCTATAGAAGGTGTAGGCCTACATTTGTGAAATAGAATCATTGCAGCTATTGACTGCACTGGGGGAGCTTTTAGGGTCAGAACTTTAACCCTTTAACCCTTAATGAGAATGTGACTTAGGTCACCAAACAAAGATTTAAAAGTATTTGTTTGTATAAAGGTCTTATATAGGTCTATATAAGTTAAATTTTTTTTATCAAGTAAAAACATAAAATCTGCCGCAAATTAACAGATAGCAGATCTGTCAACATGAATACATTACATTGCACTAATAAAAGCAAATAGTGAAGACAATTCCATTAAAAACATGTCAGATAGTTTGGGAGGCCTATATATAGTTAACTAAGTAGACATAGATAATTAAGTGGGGGGTCTGGGGTCCTCCCCCAGGAAATTTGAATAATTCAAAACTCTGTATTTGCGCTGGTCGCCAAAAATCTTTATTTTTGAAATGTATATTATATCGACTGGCCCAAATGGAGCGTTTACCTGTTTACCTGTATTTCGACACAGAGCTGGCTAACTGTGTCAGTACCAGCCTACTTGACCAGCAAGTTGTTTTGATTGACATGCAGGATGACCAACTTCATATCTCAATGACCATGAAGTCGGACGTTAAATTTGCAATGAGGAAAACTTAACAGGACTCTGGCTGTTTACAGATCTTGTAAATCTGTACAATTTGCAGACTAAGGTTACTGATTAAAACGCATGTTTACATTTAAATAAGTAAATAAAGCATTGCGCTATCATTGCACCGGAAATTACGGAGAAAGATACTTGTGAGTGACAAAGCAAACAGCCAATGGCTATCAACAGTATTACTTCCCGAAAGTCCGAAAGTCCCGTGTCGAGCTTACGAGGGTATACATCAGACATTCAGCAGAGTTGCCTATGTGATGTAGTGCTAATGAACAGAAGAGGCTGAGACTAGGTGGATCCAAGTGGGAACCACCAGTGCTGAGAAATGAATACAACACTGAAGTTCTAAACCAGTTCATCGAATGGCTGCTTGAGGCTGGCTGCTAAAGGGAGTAAATCCCCAAAGACTACAATGTTAAAATATCCTATTTTACAGCAAAAATAAATGTGTTTACAGCCTGTTTCAAAAACAGTTTTTGTCTCTATGCTAGTCTCCCCGTCCATGCCAACTGTACAGTTTTTTTTAAATAACTAATCACTTAAAAATTGATTAGCCATGCATTGGGGGGGGGGGGGGGGGGGGGGGGGCAA